>PVLD010002141.1:0-174632 GCA_004027595.1 Dinomys branickii
AAAAGAGTATTTCCAGGAGCAATTCTACACATGTCCGCAACATGGCTATCTTCCCCCTGAGATCAACTTGGTGTTTTTTGCTAGCAGGACCATGTATCTGTAGGAGGCTTACATGAGCACTGTGTACACTGCTATATTATTACGTATAACACAGACTCCTTGCCATTTTGGAAGTTCCATGGAAGTTCATCAGTATGAATACCTTCTTTTTAGAGCCCCTATTCCTTACAGTCTAAGACTTTATCCACTAGGAAAAGAAAACCAGAAGCACAGCTCTACTCAAATCGGGTATAGGATAACTGAAACAAATTATTTTAAGCCTTATTACTTTTTTAAAAAGTTCTTCACAAAAATAAGTCCAAAGCATGATCAGCGACATACAACACTCTTTTGCAGGACTCTTGCTGGCAAGATCTTGTGTATTTCACAGATAATGTGAAATCACTGTTTTCTTTCCAAGGAAGTTATGTAAGTCCTTCCGGAAAAGAAGACAGAGTTCATTTTCACCTGATAAACTAGGAAGAATGTTACAGGAGGCGTTCAGGTCAGGATCTGTTTACAGAGCTCCGACACAAAATCTTTTATTTTGAGAAACATCTGGCAGAGCGGCTAAGAGCAGAAATCAGCATTTACGTTTACTATTTTACATACAGAAAAGGCCACTTTTAAAAAGATGCAAATAATGACAGAGCAGGAATATATTCTGAGCACTACTAGAATTTTCCAATGTTTAATGGTCCAATCTTAATGGTATCCTACTAATAGTGTTCTATTATTTAGTAGTCTTTCACGAATATGTGAGATTTAATCAATATTTAGATATGACTCTTTTAAGCAAAATGTTATGTGTTCTTCAGAGAAAGGGTCCAATCACCATAGAAAATTATTTGATGCCTAGAGAAGCACAGATATGTGATTTTGTGCTAGATGTGCCTACATTACACACTTCCTCATAAAGATACAACTTATCCATCATGAGCAACAGAGATAAAAATGCTAGCATCGGTAAATGAAGTTGTACTCACTATCACAAGACACAGTGAACTGCCGTTTTAAACAAAGACCTCTATATTCTATTTGAGATAGTACTGTAAGGTGGGTGTAACACATCAGTAGAGCGCTTGCCTAGTGGGCACAAGGGACTGGATTTCATCCCCAGAATTACAACCAACCAAAACAATAAAATACTGTATCTGGGTGACCTTACTTATCATTCTATCCCTCAGTTTTCTTATCTAAGAAATGGAAACAATCATTCTACCACCCTGAGTTTGTTATAAGTATTTATCCAAGCACGTGCACCCAGAAGGCACTCAGTAAATACTAACAGTTTAAAAACTGATACTACGTGAGATACTGTATGTTCCTATCTAAGTGCTTTTAAATCTAAAGTATATTTGTGTATTAAATTGTTACAGCCTGTCTGTATTTGTATATTCATGTGTCCTGCTTTGACATATTCAAGGTTTGCTATTTCTTTATGTCATGGTGACTGCGTGCTTGTAAGTGGTACATTTTCCCAAATCCCGATGAAAGACAGTTCAGACGCCTTCTTTGAAAACTAGCTATCAGTACACATGAGGTAAATATCATTTATCATCTTTCCATGGTCACCCCTTATAGAGTTTGTCACAAATCTCATCTTAGTGCTCTTGTCTCAGCAAACCCGTAACTTCTCCAGTTTACACAAAATCTTCATGATGTTCCACATTGTATCCCTATCCTAGCTGGCTGTAATGGGTCACAATATCAACCTAAAACAAATTAATATGGTTTACTAAGCTTTTACAGAACTTACCAAATGAATAAATGGGAATTATCACAAATGTCTTAGGAAGGTGAAAAACTGTGAAGAATTTAAACTCAGAGTGATCCAAGTCATTGTTTCAAAAAGTACAACATATTTTTACTTCACCATGTGCTTTGTATAAGGAAAATCTCTGTATTTTAATGTGAAAAAAATTGAGTCCCCTATCAGATGCATATCCACATGCACTCATGATTATTGAAGAGTCTAGCTTCAAGTTTCAA
The DNA here is from genome assembly GCA_004027595.1 of Dinomys branickii. NCBI lineage: Eukaryota > Metazoa > Chordata > Mammalia > Rodentia > Dinomyidae > Dinomys > Dinomys branickii. The sequence goes on from PVLD010002141.1 coordinate 2,032, forward strand.
ATATTTGGATTTGAACTGCATTGCACAAAATAAATACTAAGATAGCCTTTTCTTTTGCCTAGTCTGCTGTTTGGCTCTGTGCAAGACTACAGGTTTAAAAATGTGTTAGGTAACTAACCTTCTTACAGACTTAGTACACTTTAGATTATTTTCTTTAAATTTTTGATGAATATAAAATGTAAATAGATACTATCTGCTATGAAGATACATGGTAAATATAGTCTCTTAAAAGATATATTATCTTAATGGTGCATTTTATTTTTATATTATGCCTTAGATTTTGGTTGTAGTTTCTTTTTTCTTTGCCTTAAACTAATCAAGAACTAATATACTGTATAAATTGTCCTATAAAACCGTGTGCATTTTCAGGCAAACCCACTAAGCAATGCAATCCCACACTCACAAACCCATTTCCCCACCTTCTTTTCTAGGTCACTGAGGAGTAGCAGGTGTCACACATTTTTCCATAATCTTGACAGGTCATTTTGCATATAAAACACATCTAGACTTTAGTAACTCTCAAGGGTAAAGATAGCTGTGTTTTGACAAATATTAGTGCTTCCCTTTCATAATATTTAATCCTTTAGTTGGAAAAATATCATATACCCAAGTTTTCCCCATATATTTCTAAGTCCATTTTGTTGGCTTTTGCCTTTTATAGTAACTTGTATATAAGTGAATAAGCCTGCTTAAAATCATTTTTCCTTCTTTGGAGGATGTGTAACAGTGATAATTCAAAGCAAGAATTCACATAGTCTTGAAAAAAGAATTGAAAGAAAAAAGCAAGCAGTCATAGACCTGGAATAGCTCGTGTATAGTTTTGTAAAAATTATATTGTAGCTCATTTAATTCGCTTAAAGATAATACACCAATGTTCTAAAATAATGTAAAGGCTAGAAGTACTTTTATTTGTAGTATGAATCTGATGCAACTAGTTATCATGTAGTTACATTTGGACAATTAAATTTAACACTTTGTTACTTATTAAATTCATCCTTTACTTGGATTTAAACTTAAGATATGAAGCCATTCTCTGATATTAAACTCCAAGGTTTATAATGAAGGAAATGCAACCACACCGTTTATACAGTTATTGTAAGTATAAATTCATTATTTCAATCCCTTAGTTAAGATGTTTTTAGACTGTAGGAGAATTACACATTTGTTCTTTTCATAATTTAACTAGAGAGACTCCAAGTTCAGAAACAAAGAGAATTGAGAAGGTTGCTAGGATAATTAAAAAGAAAAACTAGCAGTGATACGTAGCACTGCTCACGAGGCAATGACCAGGGACCCATAGACGGTGCAGTGGCGTGGAAGTACATTATAAGTGGCAGCAAGTCCTTAAATTTCATTCCTGCTGAATCAAAGCTAAAGCAAACAGTAAAGACAGTGATGATCACTCAAATAAAACATTCTGCTAATTACTTTCTAAGTGATGTTTCCACTTTTAAGTATATTTATTTTAAGCTGTATTCACAGATTTTGGTGCAATTTGGATGGTGGGTAAATGAGTCTTTCAGGGGCCGACAAGAACTTCTGGAGGCCTAACAACAAGAAAAGCAAACTGTATGAATATTTCAGCGAAAAATTTAGATTACACTTCCTTGAAGGACCAATGCTGTTAATGTAGATAAGCAAGATAGCTTAGTGAAATTTAAAAATTTGGATCTATTCTAACATAACCACTTCATAGAAGAAATACTTTTAAATGCATGGCTTAGTTAATCCTAGCCTTTGCTTTTATTTTCATTTTCTATGATGAAAGATCACTCTCATGTGTCTTCCTTTTCATTACTTCAACGAGAATTTTGTAGAAGAAACAATAGCTGTGACTACATTTATGATAACACTTAAATGAAATTCATAGCTTTGCCTTTGCTCTTGAATGCTAGAAGCATGGTTATCATGAGCACATGCTTACACAGTTCAGTTTGAATTTCTTATATGGATGGTGGGCCTGTCCACCTGTAGATAGTTCGACCTCATCGAAAGAAAGTGTTTTTTTTTTTTTTTTCTTTTAATTAGCTCATTGGCAAGAAAAACCAATGTGGTAATAGCAGAAATGTGTATTTGGAAACCAGACAGATTAGGGTTAAAATTCTCACTCAGCACATGTAAGTGTATAATTGAATCACACTATTTAGTTTATAGAACCTAAGTTTCAAAGTTTATAAAATGGGATCATTAATATCTGTCTTCAACAGTTACTGTTACCTTTAGAGAGATGACTATTAAAACAATTTTCCAGTGTAGAAAAAAAGAACCGTTTTTTGTAAAAAATTCTAGATTGGTCTCTGTACTCTGGATAAAGTTATTGGCCTTTCTCTGCGTCCCTGCACTGTGTCCCTTGATCCTGAAAGGAACTTCCATCTGGGCATTCTCCGGACTAGGCCTGTGGCTCTGTCTACAGTCACCTGCTTTGCTTTACTCCCTGCCCAGCTAGAATCAGCAGTTACCAGCCTATGAATTCTATTCTTTAGAACAGCACCTGTTAAGCTTCTACTCTCCAAAGCCCACAGGCCTCTCCCCCTTTGACCATATTTGCATCTTCTCAGCAGCTGTAAATACTATCCTCTGGTAACCTCCTTCATCTGTGTGAGATCAGCATCGTCGTCCTTCTTCCACTTGTTTGATTATCTCCTGCTTCCCTCTGTGGTTCTGTTTTTGTCTCCTCCAAAACTACTCTTCACTTACACACTCGTTCTTCAGAATCACCTATGTCTCCTACCGCTTCTCTCTTTTCTGATCTGCCTTTACCTTCCTGAGTAGGCACCTCATGTACTTCATCTCTATCAAAAGCTAAGATGCCCATTGCATTTTTTTTCTTCCAATAGCTCCAAGCCTTGAACTTGCATTTCACAGTAATATCTATGGCACCCCTGTACCTATACAAGCAGATTCTGTGTGATGTATTGTTAGATTCTGTATGATTTATTTTCAAGTATCACTTATTCTTTTTTTCTTTCTTTCTTTTTTTTTTTTTTTTTGCAGTACTGGGGATCGAACTCAGGACCCTGCGCTTGCTAGGCAAGTGCTTATTCCACTGAGCTATATCCCCAGCCCCAATATCACTTATTCTTTACTCTGTGGTTACTTAACCATCTCCATATGTGATTGCACTTAGTTCATCAATGAGTTCCACAAGAGACTTTAGAATCTAGAAACATAAAAATAAGCACTCTATAATTTCAATTTTATTTTTACATTGTAGATACTAAAATATCATTCAAGCAATTTTCTCTTATTCATGATATATACAAAAGAAGTAGGGCATTTTCACATGAGACTAATACTCAGAGCCACTAGATGTATTTCTATTGCCTATAAAGTAAATACATTAACATTGAAGGATTACCTAATATGCACCAAACTTTTATCTATATTCCATTTTAATGTAGACCAACAGAATATATATATTTTCTCAGTAGGCCTTTATTATGTGGATCCACCTGCTTGAAATGTCCTCTCCTGTTTTCTTTATGATATTTGAACTCAAAAGCCATCCTAATTTCCAGCCAGGCTACAATCATCAATTTTCTGTGAATCATTCTAGCATTTTCACAGTCATAAGAAGTATCTGAGCTCTTAACTTCTCCCTGCCTCACTTCTACACTGGGTATGTTTCCTCTTTTTCTTTGCTTCTCATCTCCTCATTTCCCCTTTAGTAGACTGCGAGATCATTACTAGCAAAATATACCTGTGACTTACACCTTTACCTCCCAGAGTCTCTAGTACATACACCCTATAACTTTTTTTGCAACTGAATGACTAGGATAGGTCTGCATTTCTGATTTTTAAAACTCACTATTGCATGGATCTCAGAATTTAAAGCTGAAGCTGATGCAAGACTTATAAGAAGAAAACAGAAAAACAAGCTGTAATTAGTGCCAACTAACTCTGGAGAGCCAGGCTATGTTGTCCAGTAGTGAGGGAGTCTCCAGAGCCTTCATTCATTGTGCCAATGTGACAAACACGCTCCTAATCATTCAGTGAACAGACCTGTAAATACTTTTATCCTGGAGGTCCAGTTGGTGTTTAGTGGGATCTAATGATGTCCAGAGGCAGAAGGGAATAGATACTGAGCTGCAGATGGAACCTACTACGAAATACATGTTGGATAAAAACTGGGAAAAATAAGCACTGTGTGCTACCGTGATAAACAACAGAGTACAAATTCGCAATGATAACAAAGAATACTTTCATGAATTATAATGTATCACTTAAAAATTAGAAAATAAAGCTGTTAATCAATACTACTTCTGGAAATTTAAATCTGGAAACAGTGACTTGCTTCAGGTTGTAGAGGTGATCTGGAGAGCTGCACAAACACATGAGGGTCTAGTTGCAAGATGCATGGGTGCAATTGAACTAACAAGACACATAAACAGTATTTCCATCCATAATGGATCAGTTTGCTATGGTTTCCACAACAAACCAGCTCATCGTGGACGGCTTACAGTACAGATGTCTTTCCTCACAGTTCTCGAGACTGGAAGTTCAAGGTCTGGTGTAAAACTCCTTGATAGAGATCTTCTGTGTCTTCCTAATGTGGTCTTCTTTTTGAGTGTACTTGTACCCTAAACTTGCTATATTCTTTATTTGTTTAATATAATTTTAAAATAATGTCTTAGTACGTCTGCTGTACATACTGATGACATCTGTGCTGTCCGGTTTGGTCCATGTATATAACATCTTAATCCTTTTCTCTTACCCTTCTCTCTTCTCTCCTCACTCCCTCATAACCTCTTTTTCTTATGAGGACACCAAACATAATAGTCTAAGACCCACCTAACAACCGCATTTTAACTTAACTACCCGTGTACTGACCTATCCAAATACAGATGGGCCCTGACTCACAATTTTTCAACTTATGATGGTATGAAAGTGATGTGCATCCAATAAAAATTGTACTGTAAGTTGTTAATTCTGCAGATCTCTGGACTAGACCTATGCAATACAAGTTTCTCTCATGAGGCTGGGCAATGACATTAAGCAGTAGATCAGAGTCAGCTGTACATTCATGAGGAGAAATAGCCAGCACTCTCTAGGTGTATGCTTCCAGCATTTTCACACAAAGGCATACAGTAAATTACATGAGATAGTCAATGCCTTATGTAAGAAAAGTTTTGTATAGACAAATTTGCCTAATTAGAGGCTAATGTATGTTCATAGCAAGTGTGTCTAGGCTGTGATATTCAATAGGTTAGGAAATACCAGTGTATTTTCTTTTGTTGTTCTTTTGTTTTTGAATAGGGTCTGAATTTGCACTCATTCTGTAGTCCAGCTTGGCCTGGAACTTGCAATGATCCTCCTGCCTCAGTTTCCCAAGCGCTGGGATTATAGGCATGTACCACCACACCCAGCCAGTTTTTCTTTCTTTCTTTTTTTTTTTTTTTTTTTTGAGGAGTTTTGTTACTGGAGATAGAATTGAAGACCTTTACAATGAGGTCCATCCTTTTTTAAAATTTTGAAGTAGGGTCTCCTTAAGTCACTAAATTATCCAGGTAGAGATTGAGCTCCATCAAGTTCGGGATAAATGAATTTTTGACTTGGGGTATTTTAAACTTATAATGGTTTTATCAGAACATAATCCCATCCTAAGCGAAGGAACATCTTCAGGTCATGTTCTGAGTTTTAGGGGTTAGGATTTTAATGTATGTATTTTAAGGTAAGCCCAGTCAGCCTATGACTAGTATATACCACCTGGACACCATGTACCACCTGGACACCATGTATCAGCTGGACACCATGTACCACCTGGACATTATGTACCACTTGGACATGCCTCCATGGGAGAGTTGAATCCCTAGTGACATTTGAAATGCAAGAAGTGCAGGTTTCCAATTAAAGTTTATGCAGGAGCAGACAATTTGAAGAATATTCTGCATTTGGAGAATAGAACAAACAGAATAATTCTCTTGCGTTTGTGTCTTGTTTTTGTCAGAATGCTTACTTGGTTAGGAAATATACATTAAGGGCTAGCTTCCATGAAATATCCAATGGGAAGTGGAGAGGGTTTGCCTCTAGTTAAATACACTGTAACTGCAAACAAGGAAGAAAAAGTACTCTTTATCTTTAAAAGTTCCTTGTACTCACTAACATAGGATGAACACCTTGTAGAACATTCATAAATGCATACACAACCATTTCATCCCAAAATAGATTTGGTGACTTGTATTTCATCAAAAATGTTACTGCTCAGGTCACAGGTAATGTCACTCTCTGCCTCGTTACTTGTGTCTCTGAATATTATATATTAACGCCTCCCTAAATAGTTTCATCAGCTGTAAGATAACCTCATCTTTATGGAGAGATTGCTCTGCACACCAAATTCCTTGCAGTTTCAGGGATAAAGCTACAAATAGCACAGAGTTTTATTTCTGACAGCTCGCTATTTATTTAGGCCTCCTAGGTCTAAATTCTGTCTCCTCGTCAGCAGAACATAAGTTGGTGGTTCTCTTTGACTAAACTACTCCATTTAGAAGGAGGCACTGGTGCTCTCTCATGTATTATTCAGAGGAAAAGGCTCAAATTCATTCCCTCCTCTATCCCAGCCCAGACAGAATAAATCACTCCCTGCTTGCATAAGCTTGTACACACCTCAGTTACTGTGCTGATCATACTGTGCTCTACCACATTACAATCCTTTATTTACACATGTTTTTCCCCTCTTGAGTTAAGGACTTCTTTAAGACAGGGACTATGTATAGCTTTGTTGATACATATATGTTGTGAAATGTACATATAGTGATAAATAGATACTGATGTATGTACTATTACTATTGCTATATAAGGTACCAATATGAATTGCTCATTAATTTGGTCCCAGTTTTTGGAAATTTCTTTAGAGCCAATACATTAATCTCAGTTTTGTTCAGGATGATCATAAAATTTACCAAATATAAATTATCTTTCTGAGGAAATATAAGATATCCACTACGCATGAAATGACTATAATAAAATGACCATTTATAAACAGAAATTTAATGAAAATTTTGATAGTAAAAAGATACATATATCTAAAACTACATTAGTAGCTGTGGCACATAAATGTCTCAAGGTTATCCTAACTAAAATCAGTTATTGTACTTAGAGAGGTAAATAACTATTCCTACTTAGTAATGACTGATTTAGTCAACTTTGTTGTGCTTGCAACAAAAATATAATTAGCTATTTGCATTTGATTTTCCAATTTTAAAATATTTTCAGTGTTAAGTATTTGAGAAGTTATATATACTAAGATAAGATTAGTGCATTCTGAAAGACTACAAAATACAGCATACTTAGGCATCCTCTTAGTTATAGCATTCAATACTGCATTTTTTTTTTTTTTTTGAGACAGTTTCACTATGTAGTTCAGGATGGCCTTGAATTTGCAATGATCCTCCCGCTGAATGGAGTCTGCCTGGTGCTGGGATGACAGGTCTTCACCACCACGTCCAGCATAACAGTGAATGTTCAATTTACATATTTTATGTTCTGAATTATTTGGTTAAGTTATAACATTTATCTTCTTCAATTTCTCAGATGTAAATTTAGAAATTTCAGATGTTATAAAGGGGAGATCTTTTACATGCCTTTTGGGAATCCTAGGCACACATGAAAAAATATTAGCCCAATTATACACTTCTTGTATTTTTTCTTTGCACCCACTTGAAATGATATAGTAAGATAAAACGTGAAATGGGGCACAAGTTCCACCTTAACACAGTCATTCTTATATCCTTAATCACCGGCAAAGTTAGTGCCAGGCAGACAAACGGCACTGGAACAGCTGGAAATAAGGAACTGCCTCTTCCCTGGGGTTCTTATCTTCACAACCTGCCAGATAATCTCAACAGGTCATCGGCTGTGCCTAACGGGAGTGTAGTGTGGATTCACTGTAAAACTCTAGCTGTTGAAATTTCCTGATACAAGTAAGAGGCAATTTTATCTTTGGCATTGCCTTTGTTACAACAGGTGGGAAATATTAAACCCTGGTCACTAACTGGCATTTCAAAAGTCTAGTATTATTTAAAGTGCTTGCCTTATTTAATTAGACACTGAGGGCCACTTTTCATGCTTACTAGGATTTGTAGTTATGAGTACGTGCAAATTTTATAGCGGTGTCTTTTAAATTATGGCAAAAATTTAAATGCAGCTAAGTAGAATCTGGGCCAGAAATAACTCTTTTTTTAGTAATCATTTCCCTTGATTTCGCTTCTGGTCAGTATTAAAATTCAGGCAGTTTTTTTGGCTGTTAATTGGTAGATATCATAGAACAAAGCATATACCAATTATAAAAATATGTATTAATAATTTTGTGACTAAATTTGTATATAATCATGCATTACTGGACAATTTTCCCACTGTGTGAACATAACAGAGAACACTTACACTAAGAAAACTACAGTGTCACTGAAATCCTCCCATATATTGTACACCATTAACCAAAATGTCACTATGCAGTGCATTATTGTGTACACACATACATGCACAAGTTTCAAAACCATGTGGGAAATATTTAAAAAGAATACTTTGATTATATACAGAAATATGACCTACGATTTTAAAACTACATAGATGTAATACACCAGTCTTAAGTCTTTTGATTAAACTAGAACTTCTTTTAAATCCATTTTTTTCATTCAACAGAAACGGTTTATAGGAAGACACAGAGGATTGCTGAAGATAATTTAGGAACACTTTACTCATTAACTATTCCTCAAAATGAGTCAACAATTGTATTCTACATTGATTTTGCTTTTATTTGTAAAACTATTCCTTCTGCATTTATTTTGATAATGGTAATGGGGTTTATTTTTTTAAACTTGTGCTGGCAGCATGGAGTTCATACAAAATATGCCTCCCTGTTCTCGCTCTTTTGTGTGGTGCCATGTACCACTTACAAGTGTTTTTAGTGGTAAACAGAAGATTAAATGTAAGTGTTAGATCTCATCAACACTAAACGTGGGGAAGAATGTCTGTGGCTCTTTTCCAGGCAGCAAATTAAAGCATTGCTGGCAATGTTACTCCAAACAAGCCCTGATGTTTTTATCGACTGCCTCAGCATCTCAAACACAGCCCAGGGTCCAGTCAATACTTGTCATTCCATAGGAGCCACTAACTCTGCCGCTGCTGTCAGTTTTTCTTATCTAATTACAAACAGGCACTTGCTCATGAAACTGTCTCCCTAATAGTGAAGAACACCCAACCTCACAACTTCTAAGAGACAATTTATCTCAGCACATCCCTCAAAAATCTCTTGTGATAGTCACATACAATTCCTCAATAACAGCAACCACTTTTCTGTTCAATGTCTGTGTTTTAGTGGAAAGCAACTAAAACTTGACCGGAGGTGTAGTATTAAGAATTATGCATATAATAAAAAGAAAAGAAGAACTAGGGTCAGAGAATTCTGGCAGAACATGTGTTTTTCCTGCCCAAGTCCCTGGGATTGATTCCTAGTATCCAACAAAACCCTCAAATTGATTAAGTAGCAGAAATGAATAGCATCAGAAAATAGTGGTAACCCATTCTTTACTGCTTTATTAACTTTTTATGTTTTGATATGCAATATACATATTTACATACAAAGAGAGGGCATGAGAATACATGATTATACGCAGAGCAAAGAGGGTATAAAAGTCTATCAATTGATATAAATTGACAGTTATATGGAGTATGGTGTTTATTGCCTTAGGTTTATTAAACTCTTTTTCTTTTTAGTGACTGTCTTGAACTTACATCCTCAATTCTTCAGTAAAATGCTATCTTTTAACTAACCCAGTGCATGGAAATCTGTTTGTAAGCATACATTCTACTTGACAAGTGACTATTGGAGAACTTACATCAATGTTGTTGAGCATGAGTTGGGGACAAACACAGTGAAAGAACACCTTTGTCCTCCTAGAACAAAATCTAGGTATCTAGGCAACAACACATATTCTTCAAGGCAGAGCTTTGACTGATTCTGCCATTGTATTCTAATCTGTGCATTGTAAATGTTACTTCCACAGGCCAAAATGATCAACGGAAGAAAAAGGTAAATAGGGATTATTCATAATCGAAAGCCTATGCAACAGATGGCCCTTTCCCATTGGCCTGTTCTTCCATATTTCATATTGTTTTTCATAAAAAAGTGAACAAAATAAACAATTCCTTGCTAAACTGTGAGATTTCATACTTCTGGAATAAAATTTGTTCTGAGCTATGGAATAGACCAGATTCATTTTAGCTTCAGCATAATATACTTTGTTCCTAAATATATGAAATCACTTATTTTCACTAATTTTTAAATTTGTGGATCTAGTAATATATGCAAGGTTTTGGCAGCAGAAACAAGAATAAATTCATAAGATGGAAACAGCACTGTGAGCTTATTTAGTGATGGTATTTGCTTCATGAATGTCAGGTACAGTAAATATTGCACACTGTTATACTTGTCTACTGATTTCCATTGCAATTCTAGAGATATTTGAACATCTAATCAATAAATCCATCAACTAGGAATCCTTAAATTTGCTTTTCAGTTGTATATCTGTAAGCAAATCTTTTTTTTTTTTTTTTTTTTTGCGGTACTGGGGATCGAACTCAGGACCCTGCGCTTGCTAGGCAGGTGCTTATTCCACTGAGCTATATCCCCAGCCCAGGCAAATCATTTTGAAGTATCATTTCCTCTACATAAAAGCCGGAAATATTTAAGTGGACAACGCACTCACTGAAGCGTTTCAGTATCGTATATATATAATATATGATATACAATATGTATTTTAGCGGGAATTCTCACTGATTCATTCATATTTAAGCAGTTCCTCTATACCTGTCAGTGTCATCAGTAGTAGTCACCAAAAATTTTCTTCTTTAGAGAGTTTGACTAAAGTAAACAACTGCACAGTGACCTCTGGAGGACGTAAGTTTTGGCCGCCAATTGCTTCTTGGATCCCTGTTTTTCTATCATTATTGAGGAATCTCTCCTTGCTCTACTCCTTTTGGAGCTCTTCTTGCCTAGTCTCTTCTCTCTGCCCCACTACTCGGTAGTACCTGCTGTGGAAAAGCTATTCCTCAGTATTTCTTTGTCACCTTTTCTACTCACGTTCCTCTATCATTTTTGGTGCTAACATCTACTGAAATGGTTTCAACTTCTTTTAACTAGACAATTCCAACAAGTACATTTCTGACTCTCATTTTCTCCTTAGTTCTATGACATTTCCTGAACTTTATCTTGATTTCCCATTAATACAACAAAAAACACATATCAAATCTTGATTTTCTAATATTAAATCATCTTGATTTAATTGAGTTATCATTAATAGACCCTTTAATGATCTAATTTATAGACTTATAACCTTAGATTCACCCATATTTATCCTTGTCTTTGTCTCTGTGTATTATAATTATTCCAGCACAGGAAATCCTGCAAATTCTACCTACACCCTTCTTATAATGTTCTTTCCCATCACTTTACTGATTTTGCCTTCATTGCTTGTCACCCTCATTGCTACAATATCCTCCCAATGACTGCCATTTTGTCAGTGTTTTCTTGATTCAATCTACCGTTCATTTGCTAACAGGTAGCTTCAACCATGTCACACCATATTCAAAACTTTTGATGATTCTTCACTGCATTACAAATCAGTCAGAATTGGAGTCCAGAACTCACGAAATTCTACATTATAGTTCGAATCTACGTTTCTATTTTTATCCTATCTGACTTCTCTTTTAATTCTCTGTAAACAAAATGTAAATAAACAAAAAGAAGAACCAATTCTGGAACAGGACTTGTAAGGCTGATCGAGCTGACAACTGTACAGTTAATAATGTCTGCAAAGATTGTGGTGATCACTGCGTAGAGGGAACGAACAGGCACAGATTCTAGAGCCAACAATACACAAACTCTGGCCATAACAATTACCAGTAGGAATCAATGTTTAATTTCTCAGTTTCCATATCTGTAGGAGGAGAATAACAATAATACTTACCTCACAGAGTTGTGAAAAATGTGAGCTACAAATTGGAAGCATTAAAAATACAGTGTGACATGTTAGTCACAGCCACTGAAAATTAATTATTTTTAAAGATTCATGGTAATAATAAATACTATTTATGTTATAACAGTCTTTAAGATATTAGCATTTCTGGATATTTTCAAATACTTCTGCTTTTGACGAAGACTTTTGGATTTTAAAACAAAAATCCCTTTCTTTAGGAAAATCAACAGAATGCTTCCATTTCTACTATATGTTTAGGCTGGAGGAGCCGTTGGCATTCTTCTCCTTTAAGAATAACTGGTAATATTGAAAGAGCAAATTTCCGATATAGACTAAAAGTGAAAAACATGAATGCAAGTAGATAATCTCAGACATGAATGTAAGCATTTTTTAAAAATGATGAAACTTGGAAGAAAATGAGCTGAATTAGAAAAACTACTCAATAATAATTACATATTTTTCATGAAATTTGTGTTAAAGTTAAGTACTAAGACTAAAAGAATAGGGATAGGAAGGGCAAACTAGAAATGGATTAAAAAAACAATCACACAAACAAAGAAAAAAACACAAGTAACATTAAAGTCTATCTAAAGTATGTTGGCTTAGGGGCTGGGGGTATAGCTCAGTGGCATAAGCGCTTGCCTGGCAAGTGCAAGGTCCTGAGTTCGATCCCCAGTACCGGAAAAAAAAAAAAAAAAAGAGTATGTTGGCTTCAAGGCTTTTCATCTTACATGTTTTAATAGGAATTAATTAACCTAACAGTTTCTATGAAGTTTGTATAAAGTTTTTGTACTGTTTGTACAGAAAGAATCACTTTCCTTTGCAGGTATAATTTATATAGTCTATAATTTCTGAACATTTGTTATCTATTGTTGGTATCTATGCTTGAAGCAATAGTAATCAATACCTCAAGTATCTATTTAAAATTCTCAATTAATAGTATTTTCTTAGTCAATTAAAACTATGGGGATGGGCCATCTATGACCCAGTCAATATCTTGGTTAAGAGATGTCATTATTTTATACGCTACCTTGCTAGGGGATAGAATTATACTTGCGGGAAGAAAAGGAGTGAGTGAGAAAGAAGTATGAAGAAAGTGATTCTAAGAATTAGGGTCATTTGCTGACCTTCATTTTTTCTTATACTTCTGAGTAAATATATGAAGAATTACACGAAGAACCCAGGATATGTCACAAAGTTATATGTTACGATACCCCAGGCCTCATGCATCAGAATGACAAGAAAGAATATGCCAGATGGTAGGGGTTTAGATTCAAGAGCAATTTCCCTGATGGTCAATTTTAAGAAAACAAAGGTTGTAGTTTCTAACCTCAAGGGAATCAGGGAAGATAATGTTGCTTCTTTATAATCACTGGGCCTGTAATCCTTTTACACAAAACATCTTCTGAGAGAAAATATGCATTTCTAACTGATTAGATATAATCTTGACATAAGATATATAGCAACTGGCTTTTAACTATTAAATATTAGCAATAATGTAGAATCAATTCTACTGCCTGTGTATCTTTCCTGTGTAAAACTAACCACAGTGACAGGGCCTGCCCTATTTTACAACTGTGGGAACAGTGGATTACAAAAGATTAAGTAACCTTTTCAGGATCAGTTCATCATTAACTGACCAAGTATGGTTCAACATATGTGCTTCTGACAATCCAAATCTGAGTCTCTCCATCAAAATATGAACTAGTAAACACAATTTGTAATAAAAGAACACTAAAATGCTAAGGCCATTGTTTGGTTTTAAAAAACTCTGCTTGCCAAATTACTACTTTAACACAGTAATGATGTGGGAATACTTCATGACATAGAGGGTGCACCAGAATTTGGAAAAAGTTATTTAAATATACAAAGTTTGGAAAATTAAATATTTCTTTTTTTGAAATAAAAGTTTTAAATGACCTATAATTAGCAGGGACTTTTAAGTACATATAAATAGTGTTAGCACTATATTATCTTTTCATAAAATCTATCCACTCATTTTTAAAATAGTCTCATTTTGTTTAAAAAAATTCTCCTAACTTTCAAAGTTTTCAAAAGGGCCAAGGCTTGCAAATTATGGGCGGCTCATCCTTCTGATTGATTCTGCCTTGTTGATTCACCTCGTCTCTCTACCTGACATGTTCACTCCATTCCGAGTTCATTGAATGTAAACATTGTCCTGATTAATGGCTAAGTTATTATTTGCCTTGCAAATGTTTATCTGCTGGGAAAAGGGATAAATACTCCAGTCCTGACATGTAGGAGGGACACTACTCCAGGCATGATGCAATGACCAGTTGATGGTGTCCCAGAGGACCTGGGCCCTGCCTTGGGTTTCAGAGATGATTTGAAAAGTGAACTATCTATTTTTAATGAGTTCAATGGAAAATCAATTAGCTCTTGGTTTATGGTAAGAAATTAATAATAACTTTTTCATGGCATCTTACACGTGCAATAACAAATAACCTCAAATCACATGGTAGTATTGAAGTCTACTTACTTAAAATAAAAGAATGCCTTTAGAATCATTAAATTTGCATATATATTTATGCATCAAGATGGAATATAGCATCCTTGGAAAAAGTCAAAGAAACTATACATATATAAACATCTGAAATATTCAAACAAAAGCCCAAGAGATAAAGTTTATAGTGTGAACGTTTTCCTTTAAATAATGGATAATAAGTAATTTTATCCCATTGCTTGTACTTAACATTTGTTAAGCTTTCTTAGGTACATATTATTTTTAACTCATATAAAAGGCATTTATAAAAAGATGTTTCTCACAAAGAAAAAATACACCTGTGTAAGTCATGCAGGCCACTCAAAAGGGAGATAATCAACTATATGGATCTAATTATTTTCATGTCTACAGTGAACAATATTACAAAAAGCAATACTCATTAGGCAACTGAATGAAGCTTAAAAAGTATCACAAGTCTGTATTTCTTATGGAAAAACTGACTTAGCTCTTCATACATTTTCAACAAGTATTTTCTCTGTGATGCTAACAATATCTGGATGAAAGGGGATATCTCATTCCTAATGAATACATGTAAGTTTCACTGTGGAAAACTACAGTCATGGTCCATTTTTAAAAACTGAAAATTTCCAGCACAATATGGAAATACTAAGAAGTGATAAGCCTAAGTGTATGACTCAAACAAAAGAAGTCTCTTGCTGAGAAAAACACAGTTATCTGATGGTCTTGATATGACCAACGTAGGTGTCAGTTTCTCTATATGTGAAGGTAGACACTGAAAATTTTAATCTTTTTCTTTAAACTTATTTGATGTTATTAAACGTTTGAACAAAAGGAAAAAGAAAGCATGGGACGGACAGAACTTTTACAGTAAATCTCATACATATACATGTGTACTATCTACCCTGTACAGAACACACTTCCCCACTTATATCATACTTTTCTGGCAAAATTATGAATGTAGTCTTTTATTCTTATACCTATGCAATGCATCTCATTAACTATGCATTTGAATTTTACCCAATATCATGTGCCTAAAGAGAAGTTGTGACAGTTAACCCGTAAGCAAATACACTACACTTCTAATCATTCCTATAAAACAAGTTTCTAATTTCAAGCCCAATTAAAATTTCCAAATCTATTTGAATGAGAACAAATAAGTAAAATAAAATATTTAATTCTAATAGCAACTGTTAAATAAAAAATATTTCAAAAATTACTGGTCCTCCCAATATTCCAAGATGCCTTTTCTAAGCAGGTTGCAGCTGGATGCATGTTAGCTCAGTGGTGATAAAGCCCATGTGCTGTGGCCCTGCTATTCAGACATCATATATGTAACAAGTCCTGACAACTGCTGATTATATCTTTTTTACAGGAGTGACTTCCTCTATTTTGTTTGCCAGTTATATCCTCCCGTGTATATGCCGAGGCAATGTCCCTTCCCTGGTAATTGTCACTGGGCTGTCTGTCAGGGACTAGGAGAAAGGGGTGACAGCTTTGACATCCCACCAATCATCGCTCTGGAAAATTGATATTGTCCTTCCCCGTAAACAACAGCTCAAGGATCGACCAGTCTCCCGGCACATCCCTGAACAATCAGCTTCCATTAAGGGCAGAAGCCACACATTTATCCCATGACTGTCCAATCAATAGGAAAGTCACTTCTTCTGTCCCCAGTAAGCACACTCTGCTGTGTTTCACACTTAATATCTCACGTTGACAAACACCTTCTCGTCTTTATCTGGTTTAGCATAATTTAAAACATTAATTTAGGGAAGGGGAAATCTCGCAATATTGTTTTTATTATTTTATTTTAATGTTATTAATATGTAAATACTGGACAGAAGTTAAGTTTCTACTCATGCATGTAAGAGAACTGTTTATGATTTTAAAACTTTTTTAAAAATTACTCCCTTCTGTAATGTCATCTACGGAGGTAATTCCCATTACCTCTCTCTACAGTGCCCTTTAAATAGAAATTTAAATCAGGACAAAATAAGACCAGATAATGGTACAATTGTTTTACATATAGTTTTCTAATAAAGCAGCATGCTTATTACAGAGTAAACACATCACTGTTCATGGAAACAAATAGCCTATTGTCAGTAACTTAATGAGGAAACTTACAATTTCCTGATGCTCATAAACATTTTCCTTAACTCAGAAATTCTTAGATTCTGAAGAATTCATATGGAAATACTCTAACTTACTTAAAAGCCCTCTCAATGTAACATTCTATCAACAATTACAAATGTATATAATTAGCTCTTTTCTTTACATCTTCATATTCTTTTAACATGCTTTTTTTAAAAAAGTGAAATGTATTTTATATTATGTTCTTACTTTTATACCCAATGACTGCCTGGAAGACAGAAGTTTTTAGGAGTAAATGAAAACCTACCAAGTCAATTATGGCAGTGATTTAGCCTTATAAGGGCAGCCACCCAGATCGTACCACCTAGGCAGAATATAAGCGTGGACAGGGAAAAGAGAGGAGACAGTTACAGCGGCAGAGACTGTGCACTCTGTAAAAGGTGACAGGTGTCAGCTCTGGAGGGAAGGCAGTGGCTGAAGGTTCATGCCGGAACACTCACTTGCTGATTTATGAAGCTTCCCTGGTGTCAGTCCGAGCATGATGTGCTGCTCTATTTATGGACCAGAGTTAGGTACAAAGAAAGAAAGAGCAGCCAAGGGAAGCCCATCACTGTCAGATGCGTCCCAGCCCTAGAGGCCCTGGGAAGACCACAGTGGGAAGGCTCAGGCTCAACTCCTGGCCCCTTTGTGGAAACTGTGCTCTCTTTCCATTGTAACCCTCCACCTTTTGGAATACTTTTAACTCATGAACTGACTTCTCAGAGTGACCTGTGTCTTTATATATATATAAAAAAAAGGCGAACATCAAGGCATCATCACTAAAGCAGATTTCTAGTGTAAGCACTCAGTCACAGCTCTAGAGAAAAGTTTTAGTGAAACAGGTAGATTTGATTTACAAGCACAAAAAATATTTTCAGAGGGAATATTCACAAAAGTCCTACAGTATACGCTCACTTTCTGTTTAATATAGAATATTTCTATTAATCATAATGAAATCATTCTTTGGGCACATATAAATCCAACTCTAGTACTTCATGGGGGGGTGATTTACAATTTGGCCACTCAGGAAGCCTATGATCTTCTTTTAATTTATTTTAATTTTTATTCAGTTTAACTGAAAATAAACATGCTTTTATTCAAACAGGACAAATTGGAGGATGAACACTGAGATAGAGGGCTAGCTTCGATGCAGGGATCTAAAGCATCCCCTTATGATTCTTAAGCATCAATCCAAGTATCCAAGTAGCCCAGCGCAATTTTTGAATGAACAAAACACTAGCTAATTACTTTACCAAGAGCACAGCTTATTGATCTGTTGATATGCTCACTGTGGAATTAAGAACAAATATACATTTTGTTTAGTCACATATTATTAAAAGCTGGGATCTGAATGTTTTCCATTTGCATAGATATAATCAGATGGTTATGCAAATGAAGAGGTAGAAATCCTTAGTTTGTTTTCATTTCAGGCTTCTTTGAACACCAGAAATGGAATCGCTGAGTTATCATTGTGTCATTGTGACACATGCCAGAGAAAACAGCTTGGAGGAGGAAAGATCATTTTGGCTCACACTGTCACAGATTTCAGCCTAGTTGCTCACTCCCATCACTTTGGTCCTGTGGTGACACCACACATCCTGCCTGGGAGGGTGTGGCGAAGCAAAGCTGCTCAACTCATGGTGCTGCAAAGCAAATAAAGAAAGCAAGAGCTAGTGGAACAGATGGGGGACAGTATAATCCCTCCCAGGGCAAGCACCCAAGGACCTACTTCTAACTAGGTTCCATTTCCTACAGTTTCCACCAGGTGGGGACCAACTTTTCAACATAAGAGCTTTTCGTGGACCTTTCATATCCCAACCCTAACACCCTATTTTCTGTTGGCACATAAAGACAAAACAAGCTTTGCACAAAAATACAGCTTTCTAATCCCAGCAGAAAACAATGCAAGGGATGAAAGCAGAGACCACCAATCAACTTCTCCTACTTCAGCACTGCCTTCTACACTTCCTTGAGGTAGACTGGAGTTCTGCTACACCACATCAGAGAGACTCAGATGTGCCGTTAATTAGAAGTGCTCTATAAGGGAGAAGTTGTATAATTTGTTTAAGTAACCATGAAAACATTCTGGGACAGTACAGACTTCTTACTGGTCTTCATTTCTGTGCTATAAATGATGCACTTACTAGAAGCTGAAAAAAATGTAATCTTATCTTGTTGTCTGCCATAAAGATTTAACCTGCTAATGAGGAGATAAGCAGGCAAAAAATATTAATGACAAATAATTGGCTATAGAGGTGAAAGTATCAGGAATGTAGATAAGTACAATAGTTAGCTCCATCGTCTGAGTCTCCAGAGCAAGGCAAGCAAGCAAAGGAAGATTAAGATTTCAACTCAGTATTTCCTGTTCCTACACTTTCAGCGATATAATTTGACAAATTGAATTGAGTGGACAGATCCTCCCTGTGGAGGTCAGATAGCTCCACGAAAAGAGGGATCATACAGTGACCATCTTTTACCTGTTACATGGTCATCATGTTGCTTTTCACAGTAAGATTTTACAGTAGCAGGCTAAGATCAAAGTTAAAAGGCATGTGGGTTGCACAATCATTTATGTTGATTTTGTCATGTTTGTATTGACTTCGTCATGCACTTAGGTGCTGGCGATATCTTCAGCAAAAGGCTTGCAGGAACACCAAACCTTGTGGGAGTTCACTGCACCCTCAGCTTTACTAAATGGACACAATCAATACCTTAATGAGGATGTTTGGAAGCAACCTTATGAGAATCAAATTAGCATGTTACAACATTTTTCAAGGCTATGCATTAAGTTCATTAACTTTTCTCATTTGAATTACAAATTTCATTTCTCTGATCAAGATGAAGACAAGTCTCTCATTTACAAGCTCAGATTTCTGCCAGGTTATCTTTTTCAGGGAACAGTAAAGTTAATGCAGTGGGAAAACATCATGCTTGAGATATTTTGAGAAAATTTTGAAAGAGGTTTCTGCAGTTCAGTAATTTGTTGTCCAGCGCAAGCATACCTAAAATATTTGATGAAACCGTTAAGTAAAAGAAAATTTCAGGGCTAATGCAGCATATTAAAATCTTTATGCTAACCACTGTACAGTGCTAACATATTCTGCAAAAAAAGAGTTTCTAAATTTATTCTAGCAATGCTATACATTCCTAAGACCTAAGTATCATGTAGGAAATTTAATATATTTGAAAGGTATAGAAAAATGTTTGTGCCTATAAAGTGAAATATGTACAAAAGAAATAAATGTTTGACTACCACATCGGTAACTTCTTTTATGTTTGGCTTTCAACACAAGAATAAAATTTCTCAAGTAGGAGGGCAGAAAGGAACAGAAGGAGGGCATACTGGGCAATGATTAGGTCTAGTTCTTCAAAAGATGTTTTAGTAACTTTGCACTTTAAATTAGACAAGTTGCATAGAATTTTTATAGTATACTTTCTACTGATAATGTTCTCAAATTCCTTGGTAACTACATATAACATACAGAAGATTTTACCATTAGCTGCTTCTCTATTCAAAGAAGTAGATGTTTAAATTCTGCTATAATTGTCTATCACATACAGAAAATGCTAACTACAAGTAGAGTAACATGTTCAACTATGATTTTTAAATTAACAGATTGCAATTTTTTATTTGAGAAAGGGTTTTGCTCCATAGTTCAGTGTGGACTTAAAACTATTTAGCTCAGCCAAATTTATAGACATCCACTTGCCCCACCCTCAAAAGTACTATGCTTATAGGCATTTGCCACCACACTTAGATCACAGTGCAATTTTAATAATGAAAAAGAACCTCACAAATTTATTTAAAAAGTGAGAAATTTAAAGTCTAACGTGGCTTACCATCTTGCCCAAGTTCCTGAAGTCTGTTGTAAAGTTGGAGCATAAGTATTAAAACTGTAAGTCTAAAGAATTTATCATGAAATCACCTATATCACACCTAATACATAGTTACTGAATTATGTAAAGGGAGGAAATAATAAAGATGGCATGAATAGTAATAATTCTAAGTCTGTAACTTTTCTATGAGACTTACTTATAAATAAGACATCTTTGTATAAAACAACCTGCCTAGACTCTAAAAGTCTTCTAGGTCAGGAAACAAAAATTGGGGAAAATTTTTCCAAATTAAAAAGACTGAGTAAAGAGAGAAACAGAAAGGGAGACTAAGATGCCACATAACCAAAAGTAATATATGATTCTCAATTAGATCTTGTGTCAAAAATTTAAACTTCATATTTGAAACAACAGGAAATGTTTGGATATATTTGATTAAATGATGATGTTGAATCAGTGTTAATTTTCCTGTTTGTGTAACTGTACTGCACTTATGCAGAAAATACTTATATTCTTACGAGATACACACTGTAGTACTCATGGATGCAGTGTAGCTATCTGTAAATAACCTTCAAATGGGGTGTGTATATACAGAGTGAGAGATAAAGGGAGTCCAGCAAAACATTAACAAACATCGCATCTCGGTGGAGGGTATTTGTGGTGCCCTTTGGACTCTTTCTTATATAAATAGAAATGTGAGGATAAGAGAAGACCCCATACAGAGGGTTGGAATGTGAAACAGGCTGTAATGAGGATGGTACAGAGGGCTTTTGAAGTACTTTTCATGATCTATTTCATAATCCAGCTATTAGCAAAGAATTATACTCAAAGTGCAGAAATTCACAGATGTTAATATATAGAGACATATGTGTATATTACTTTTCTGTGTGCGCATTACTCTTCCATTTTGTGAGCATAGGGGCCGGCGGTGCACCTCCATGGTAGAGCGCTGGACTCACAAGAGCAAGAACCTAGATTCAATCCCTAGAACTGCAAAGAACATTGCAAAAGTACAAGTCAAGTAATGAAACTTTCATGAATACATGTTGGCAGGTTATTGAAGATTATCACAGATATTTGTTAAAAATTCTCTCAGCTGAATTAAATTCTTTAAATGTGCACACGATGGCTATAGACTGTGCTTCTTGTCAAAGAAATATCAGGAGTTGTGTTTGTACCTCATTTTTTATATTGGCTTAGTGCTTTATAAGTACCACAGAAGTGTTTGTTAAACTTTTCATTTTGAAATGTAAATAAATTTATATGCTGTTAGAAGAAATATGCATCTGTAAGAAATACTATTGTGATACTATTGTACTCTTTATAATACTGGTATAATATTGGGATACTTTTATATCCTTTAAATCATTGAACTCTTTAAGTAATATTGGGAAATTATTATACCATTTTAATAGTGGTACTTTTTAAATGGTACAAATGGCTATTAAAAATACTATAGTCAAATATCACAACAGTACATTTACATTCATGTGTTATTTAATCTACATATGTTCCACATTTTTTTATTTTCTTTATTTTTTTATTATTTTAAAAGTAAAAGAACAAAAACATACTAACAAACAGACAAAAAGTAGCATAAGGATAG
Source organism: Dinomys branickii (assembly GCA_004027595.1). NCBI lineage: Eukaryota > Metazoa > Chordata > Mammalia > Rodentia > Dinomyidae > Dinomys > Dinomys branickii. The sequence goes on from PVLD010002141.1 coordinate 24,059, forward strand.
TACAATCAAAACTGATTTACAGACAAGGTGACAGTGAATCAACAATGGTTGTTGCTATACATATTGATAACTTCGAAGTATATATTCAGGAACAGATACAGACATGCAAAATTGATCAAACAATTAATCAGCAACTATTCCTTACTATAATGTGACCTAAGTCAGTAGTACAACTATGTAAGATATGCTGTACATACATACTTAACTTTCTTACATATTTTTATATATATAATTTTTCTTTTTTTTCTCTCTCTTTCTTTCCCTTCCTTTAAAGTGTGATAGAAAAAGAACATCAACAACAGAAGAAAAAAAAAAAGAAAGAAAGAAACCAGAAAGCATTAACAAAGAGACACAAAGTAGCACGATAACAGTATGATCAGAATTGAATTATAGACAAAGCAACAGAAAACCAACAATAGTTGCTGCATTGCATATTGATATCTTCAAATTGTATACTCAGGATAACACATACAGATACACAAGATTGATCGAATAACCAGTCATCAACTATTCCTTAGCATTAAGTGACATAATACAATAGTAGAACCATGTTAGCCCTCCTGCACATATGTATATACATATACACATACATACATTTTTGCCTCTTTCTTTTCTCCTTTCCCTCGTCCCATCTGTTCTTTGCTTTTGAACAGATTTCCTTCATGTCTCTTAGTTTATATTCCCACCCTCAGGTTCTTACACCAGTAACACAATACGTTGCCTGCACATGTACCTCTGATTTATTTAACTTCTGAGTATGGTTTCCAATTTTGACCATTTGCGTACAAAGTCTGCAAACTGTCTTTCTTTATAGCTGAATAATATTCCATTGTATAAAAATGCCACAGTTTTTTAATCCAGTCTTCTGTGGATGGGCACATGGGTTGCTTCCACATTTTAGCTATTATAAATTGCGCTGCTATAAACATGGGTGCACATATATCCGAGTGATATGATGTTTTCAGATCTTCTGGGAAAATACCCAGAAGGGGAACAGCTGGTTTGAATGGAACCTCTAGACCTAGTTTGCTGAGAAATCTCCAAACTGCACTCCACAGTGGTTGCACCAGTCTGCATTGCCACCAGCAGTGTAACTGAGTCCCTATTTCTCCACAGCCTCACCATCATTTGTTATTGGATGATTTTCTCATACTGGCCAGTCTTGCTGCGGTGACATGAAATCTCAGTGTTGCTTTTATGTTCATTTCTCGAATGACTAAGGATGTGAAACATTTTCTCATATATTTATTTGCCATTTGCATTTCTTCATCTGAGAAGTGTGTATTCATCTCAGATGCCCATTTCTGGATTGGGTCTTTGAATTTGGACAGGTACATGTTTTTTAATTCTTTCTATGTTCTAGATAGAATACCTTTGTCTGAGGGACAGCCTGCTAGGATTTTTTCCCAATTTGTGGGTTTTCTTTTTACTTTGCTGGTGATTTCTTTAGATGTACAAAAACTTTTCAGTAGGATGAGGTCCCAATTATTGATTCTTTGAAGTGTTTCCCTTGCAGTTTCATGTTCATGAACTCTCTGCCTACTCCTATGTCTTCAAGATTTTTACCTACTTTCTCTTCCAATAGATTTAGAGTTTCTGTTTTAATATTGAGGGCTGTGACCCATTTTGACCTGAGTTTGGTGCATGGTGATAGACTGAGGTCTATTTTCAGTTTTTGGCAAGAGGCAAGCCAGTTTTTCCAGCACCACTTATTAAACAGGCCTTCTTTTTTCCAGTGAGTTTGGTTGACCCCTTTGTCAAATATTAGGTAGCTGAGTGGGTTTTTCGTTATGGTTGCATCTTCCAGTCTGTTCCACTGATCCTCAGGTCTGTTTTTTAGTCAGTACCAGGTTGATTTTATTACAGTAGCTTTGTAGTATAATTTCAGGTCAGGGATTGTGATTCCACCTGTCTTGTCCTTATTGCCCAGGATTGCTTTTGCTATTCTGGGTCTCTTCTCGTTCCAGATGAATTTGAGGCATATTTTCTCTAGCTCTGTGAGGTATGTTAACGGTAGTTTGATGGGAATTGCATTGAATCTGTACAACAGTTTTGGTAGTATGGCAATTTTCACAATGTTAGTTCTTCCTAACCATGAGCAGGGTATGTTTTTCCATTTATTGAAATCCTCTTCGATCTCCTTTTTCAAAGTACTGTAGTTTTCACTGAATAAATCTTTCACATTCTTTGTTAGATTGATTCCTGAGTAATTCAATTTCTTGGTTGCTATTGTAAAAGGTATGGTTTCCTCAATTTCTCTCTCAGTCTGTTTGTTGTTCGTGCATAGGAATGCTATTAATTTTTGGGTGTTGAATTTGTATCGAGCTACGCTGCTGAATTTGTCAATTAATTCCAGGAGTTTTCTTGTGGAGTTTTTGGGGTCCTCCATGTATAGTATCAGGTCATCTGCAAATAGTTTAACTTCTTCCTTTCCTATCCTTATTCCTTTTATTTCTCTCTCTTGTCTGATTGCTCTGGCTAACGCTTCCAGAACTATGTTGAATAGGAGTGGTAACAATGGACATCCTTGTCTTGTTCCTGACTTTAAAGTGAAAGTTTTCAGTTTATGTCCATTTAGTATGATGTTGGCTGTTGGTTTGTCATAGATGGCTTTGATCAGATTGAGGTAGAGGACATCTATTCCTATTTTTTCTAAGGTTTTTAACATGAATCCATGTTGGACTTTGTTGAAAGGGTTTTCTGCATCTATTGAGATGATCATGTGGTTTTTGTCTTTGACTGTATTAATATGATGTATTACATTTATTGATTTGCGAATATTGAACCATCCCTGCATTCCTGGAATGAATCCTACCTGGTAATGGTGTATAATTTTCCATATGATTCCCTGTAATCTATTTGCCAGTATTTTGTTGAGTATCTTTGCATCTATGTTCATTAGAGAGATTGGCCTATAGTTCTCTTTCTTGGTTGGGTCCCTCTCTGGTTTTGGTATCAGTATAATACTTGCCTCCAGAAATGTGTTAGGGAGAGTTGCTTCTTTTTCGATTTCATTCAAGTGTTTGAGGAGTGTTGGCATTAAATCTTCTCTGAATGTTTTATAGAATTCTGCTGTGAATCCATCAGGGCCTGGGCTTTTCTTTGCTGGTAAGTTTTTAATGAAGTTTTCAATCTCATTAATTGATATTGGATTGTTCAGGATTTTTACGTCTTCCTGATTCAATTTGGGTAATTTGTACCTTTCTAGAAATCTGTTGATTTCTTCTGTATTTTCTATCCTATGGGAGTAAAGATTTTCAAAGTAGCTATTAATGATCTTTTGGATTTCTCTGGGATCTGTAGTGACTTCATCCTTTTCATTCATTACTGCATGAATTTGAGTTCTTTCCCTTCTTTTTTTTGATAAGTTTGGCTAGGGGTTTATCAATTTTATTTATTCTTTCGAAGAACCAACTCTTTGATTCACTAATTTTTTGTAGAGTTTTCTTCATCTCAATTGCATTAATTTCTGCCCTGAGTTTTATAATCTCCTCCCTTCTTTGGGCTTTGATTTAGCTTGTTGCTCTTTCTCTCAGAGTTTGAGGTGTAGCATTAGGCTATTTATTTGCTCTCTTTTGGTTTTCTTTGTACATGAGTTCATTGCTATAAATTTCCCTGAGGAGTGCTTTCATTGCACCCCACAGATTCCCTTATGTTGTACTTGCATTTTCATTTATTTGTAGGTATTTCTAAATTTATTCTTTAACTTCTTGTGTGACCCTTTGGTTATTCAGGAAGTTGTTGTCTAATTTCCAAGTGTTTATGCAGTGTTTGGAGTTCTCTTTGTCATTAATTTCCAATTTTATTGCACTGTGGTCTGATAATATGCATGGGATAATTTCAATTCTTTTGCATTTAGGTAGATATGCTCTATGGGCTAGAATGTGGTCTATTTTAGAGAAAGACCCATGTGCAGCTGAGAAAAAATGTGTATTCTGATGTTTTGGGATGGAACACTCTGTATACATCTACTAAGTCCATTTGTTCACACTTTTAGTTCAGGTCTGTTATTTCCTTGCTGAGTTTCTGTCCAATTGAGCTGTCTCTTTGCGTCAGAGGGGTGTTTAGGTCCCCTATTATAGTAGTGTTATTAGTTATTTGATTTTTCACGTCTGTTAAGATTTGACTTGTAAAGTTAGGTCCTCCATTGTTTGGTGCATAAGTGTTTAGGGTTGCTACCTCTTCCTCTTGCAATTTTCCCCTAACTAGTATGTAATGGCCTTCTTTATCTCTTCCGATTGTTTTTAGTTGGAAGTTTATATTGTCTGCAAACATAATAGCTACCCCTGCTTTGTTCTGGGGACATGTTGCATGGAGAATTGTTTTCCAACCTTTAACTTTCAACCTGTGGATTTCCTTTTGAGTAAAACGTGTTTCCTGTATACAGCATATCATTGGAATATTTTCCTTAATCCAGTCTTCCAATCTTTTCCTTTTGACTTATAAATTGAGGCCATTTACATTAATGGTTATACTAGTTATATGTTGGCTTATTCTAGTCATGTTGTTTATTTGTTGTTGTTTTCCTTCTTTTGCTGTCTGTTTACTTACTTGTTCTGTTTACGGGGTTATTTCTATCATTCTTGGGATTGTGGTCTCTTTTTTCTCTGTCTAGACTATCTTTTAGTGCTTTTTGCAATGCTGGTTTGGCACTCGTGAAGTTCTTCAGTTGTTCTTTGTTGTGGAAATATTTTATTTCCCCATGGAATTTGAAGGATAGTTTTGCAGGATACATCAGTCTGGGTTGGAAGTTGTTTTGTCTCAGAATCTGTAATACCTCGCTCCAAGCTCTTCTTGATTTCATGGCTTCCGTTGAGAAGTCTGCTGTGATTCTGATGGGCTGTCCTTTATAGGTGATCTGTTTCATTTCTCTAGCAGCTTTTAATATTGTGTTCATTTGCTGGATGTCTGGGATCTTGACTATTATATGTCTGTGTGTGGTTTTGTTTGGGTTATGGCTCGTTGGGGTTCTATATGCCTCGATTAACTGTACTTCAGTATTTTTTACCATGTTTGGGAAATTTTCTGCTATTATTTCAGCAAATATTCTTTTTATATCATTTGTGTTGTCTCCTGCTGTTTCACTAACTCCTATAACTCGAATATTATTTCTTTTTGCCTCATCTTGCAGCTGATGGATTGATTTTTCTTGGATCCTTGATGACTTTATGAGATCCTTCCTTTCATGCTCATTAGCTGCCATGCTGTCTTCAAGATCTGAAATTCTATCTTCAGCTTCATTTAAGTGGTTTTGCAAGCTTTCAATGGAAGTTTTCAATTCCTGGCAATCTCTTTGGACCTGTTTCATTCGTGGTAATTCATTCCTTAATTGCTCTTGTAACGTTTCCATTTGTTTCCTATTTTCTTCTATTCTTTTATCTATTTCTTCTCTGTGTGTGCTGAACATTTCTTCCATTATGGTTTTCAGTTCATTTTTTGTCTGAGAGATTATTTCTACTTTAATCTCTTTTGTGGCCTGATGGAGTTGTTTCTTTACTTCAGACGTGATCGTTTCCGAGATTGCAGGTAGGTGACTAATTTCTGCTTTAATCTGTTCTATGGCCTGATGGAGTTGTTTCATTACTTCAGACATAATTGTTTCATAAATTGCAGGTATGTGGCTTATTTCTGCTTTAATCTCTTCTGTGGACTGTTGGAGATGTTTCTTTAGTTCGAATGCAATCGTTTCAGAACTTGCAGGTATGTGGCTTCCTGGTTCCCCCATATTCTCACATCCAGGACTTGTTCTGGGTGGGGTTGAATTCTGAGACTGTATTTTGTTCTTCCGTCTTCCCATTTTTGGATATAAGATTCAAACAATTCAGCTATAAATTACCCAGGCAGTTCCCCAGGCAAAGGTCCATTGCAACGGCTGCTCCAATGGCTCCTTCTCTTCGGGAATGTCCCTTAATCTTTCTACTAAGAGATCCACTTAAAAGCCTGTTCAGATGCTGGTTTGTGAGGTGAGCTACTCCCTACCAAGAGACCTGTGTGGGACGTGTCAAACTGCTCCCCCGCCCGCCCAGGGGTCCCTGCAGGTATGGGGATGGATCTCCTCCCCCACTCAGTGATCCTGTCACGGCGCGCAGATAGCTCACCCATTTCAGAATCCGTGCAGGCAGGAAGTTTCCAAAGTGCCAATTTTTCGTTTTATGCCCGTGATCCGGCGCTCCCCGATGCTTCTCTGTTTCCTGCATTCTCTGGGTCTGGGGGAGGGAGCGAGGTGCTCCGCTCCTCTGTGCTCCTCACGCCTCCTCAGCTGCGGACTGCAGGCTTCTGAGGGTCTTGGTGGCGGGGGCCGCGACCGGAGTTGGATCCCGGTTCGCTGCTCGGATTTGCGCAGCCTGCCCAAGGAGCGCGGGCTCTGAGACCGTCCAGCGCTGCAGCTGCTAAAAAGCTAATTTCTGGCCACAGTCGCTGGCGAGCCTCGCAGGGTCCGGAGGCGGGAGGAACTGAGCCACCTGCGCCCCCAGGGCGCTTGAACACAGCCGAGCCGCCAACTGTCCGCCCGCACCGAGGGTCTCTGGTGCTCAGTGCTCCGGGCTCTCCCGCGTCTCACCACGGCAATTTGGGCCGCCCTGCCGTGTCCCCGGCAACGCAGAGAAACATGTTCAGTTTGAACTTCTCAGCCGAGGTCCCAGCATTTGTGCTCGCCAAGCCTGTCTCCAGCTGGGGGTCTCTATCAGGGAGGATCCCTCCTTTGCTGCTTACCTGGTCACCATCTTCCTGGAATCTTATGTTCCACATTTGAGTGGATCCTCTTGTCTTACTCTATATACAGTGAAAAGCTGATAACTTATGTAGTTGACAAATACTAATTATCATTTAAAAACTAAACTGTATGCATATTAAAATATCATAAGTACTTATGGGTATGTCCATTGAGCTTTGCATTCATTCTTCAAGAGATGTCCTGCTATTGTATCGCAAAACAGAGTGCCTACTTATGGTGACTCTGTAGTATATCTCAAAAAGCTAGAAGAAAGGATTCTAAATGTTTTTACATAAAGGCCACATAAATAGAAGCAAAGACAAATCACATGATCATCTCAATGAATATAGAAAATACCTTTGACAAAAACTAAAATCTAGTCATTATAAACCATGAGAAAATAGATATAAAAGTACCCCATCTCAATCTGATAAAAGCCACTTCTGGTAAACTTTCTGTCAATAGCGTATAAAATAAGGAAAGCTTGACAGCCTTTCTTCTAAAAACAGGAACAAGAAAATGATGTCTACTTCACCACAGCTGTTCAATACAGTCAAAACTTGAGCCAAAGCAACCAGGCAAGAGGAAGAAATAAAAGAGATCTGTATAGGAAAGGAAGAGGTCAACCCTTATTCATAGACCACATGATCTTTTATTTAGAAGATCCAAGGACCACGGATGTAGCTCAGCAGCATAAGTGGATGCCTGGCAAGCTTGAGGTCATGAGTTCCATCCCCAGCACACACACACACAAAAAAAAATCCAAAAATTCCCACCAAAATAGATAGAGTAGAAACAAATTTAGCAAGGTAGTATGCTAAAAAATCAACACACAAGAATCAGTTATCAGTTACATTTCTGTATACCAAGGAACTTACCAAGAAAGAAATTAGCAAACTGATGCATTCACAATACGTACAAAGAAAATTAAATTTAGGGATTACTCTAATATAAAAGTGAAAGCCTTCTGAAGCAAAAGCTTGAGAACTCTGAAAAAGGAAATCATCAGAAAATGAAGACATCTGCTTTCCTAATTAGGCAAAACCAATATTATTAATGGCCATATTACCAAACTAACATATAGATTTAATGCAAATCTGATAAAAATGCCAACAACATTCTTCACAGAGGGGCTGGGGATATAGCTCAGTGGAATAAGCGCCTGCCTAGCAAGCAAAAAACCATTCTTCACAGAACTAGAGAAAACAATCCTAAAATTCACAGGGAACCAACAAGATAGCAAAAGGAATTTAGAGCAGAAAAAGCAAATTAGAAGGCATCAGAATTCCAGACTTCAAGTTATATTGCAAAGCTGCAATACTAAAAACTGGCACAAAACAGACATGTGAATCAATAGAATAGAACAGAACAGAGGTGGTGACTGCGTGGGAAGCATGCTTCGGCAAGCACGCAGAACCCTCGGCACACAAGCCAAGTCGCCCAGCAGTTGAAGATGGAATAATAGCTGCTTTTCCTAAACTAAAACTTCAGTATTCAGGTTGAATTGGAGTGTTGGCATCTTGAGATAAATAAGTGGGTTCTGACGCAGTTTGTACACTCAGTCTCTCAAAGGCTCACTGCCACTAGAACAGCAGATGCTGGAACAAGCCTAAGTACACTGAGGCACGTGATCTTTGACAGAGGGGCCGGAATCTTGCTGGAGGTGAGAAAACCTCTTTAACAGAGTGCTAGGAAAACTGGTTGTCCACCTGCAGAAGAGTCTCTAGCCCCATATCTATCACCATAAAAATGAATCAGAGATTTAACTATTAAGACAGTAATTCTTATTGTGCTGGAGGAAAAGATAAGTACAACTCTTGAAGACAGATATACCCAATGACTTTCTGAATAGAAATCCAACTGCATAAGAAATGACATTAAGAAAAAACAAAAAGACTTGACATGTTATGTGCATGTTATGCGTATGTCACACACATTATATGCCTATTGTGGACATGCTATACACATGTTATGTGCATGCTATGCACATTCTATATGCATATCATGTGCATGTTATGTGCACATGCCAACTCCCTACAGTTAATGTAATCATTGTGTGCTACATACATACACTAGCAAAAAATTTTGAAAATTAAAAAATGTGTGATCAGCATTTGAGAGGATTGATTCCATTGGCCTGGTAAGGATTAGCATGTATACGTAAAAAGGCAAAAATAGAGAAAGCACTTTTATCTATTTTATAATATGTTTATCATATGTACACTTTTAAAGTAACATATATAATTTAATGGCTGTAAAATACACATACGCATCTCATTTTTCTTGAGCTCATAGTAGGTACCTCACTCATTTGTCAGTATTAGGAATAAGTTGGTGGATAGAATTGTTCATTGATTAGTCAGTGGAGGAAAGAAATAAACAACTATACAGACATAATTTCCAATTATGATAAATACTGTAATGTGAAATGACATGGTGCAGTGAAAGAAAGAGAGGATCCTAAAAAAATGTTAGCTGTTAGAGTTGCCCTCTGTGATTATGGCATTTAAAACCCAACATTGTGAAATGAAGGATATAAAACACAAGGCACAAAATGAGATGGAAACATATGGTGAATAGAAAAAGTGACTACAGCAAAGGACACACTGCCATGAATCCCAATTGTAATATTCACCCACATTTCCAGCACACTCATCCCACCACTTTTGTCACTTTCTTAATTAACTCTGAGAGTCCTCTTCTATGGGTGTCTTTAGGAGCTGTGGAAATGGTGAACATCACTGCTGCACGCCATCAAATGAAAAGGTGAGGCCAGTAAGACCAGTGCTGGGTGCCCCCATTCACCTGCTCACCACATTCAGCACTATGCGATTTCTTGCTCTTCCTCAAGTCAAAATGGTTGTGGAAAGTAAATGTTTTAAATTGGCTCAGGGCATCAAAGCCACCATACAATACAACTAAAGACACTCATGAAAAAGATCTTCCAGAGCTGCTGCAGAGAAGGGCAAGAAAAATGGGGCTTCTGTGTTCATCTTGAGGGAGTGTGATACTCTGATGGGGATTAATGGCAACGTGTTTCCTACTCTGTACTATATTCTTTTAAAATGTGAACATCCACTATATATATTCACCACACCTGGGAAGTCAGTGTATGAGCAGGATCTTTGCAAGTTCACCGCTGAATGATGGCCAGGATGCCTACGGTATATAAAGGATAAAGTATTTCATTCACAATGGATATTGTTTTAATAATCTTTTGCCATATCACCTGCAATCAGAGAAAGAAGGCGTGACAGACTCAGGTGTGTGCTGTTTCCATGAGCAAGTTTGAAGAATTCATTAAGACACCACACTTGGCATCTATAAAATGGTATTCTTGGATCTTAACCATGGAAACAATTGTTTATCTTTTTGAAAGTTATTTTAATTGAACATGAAGCTGTGGAAACTCTTTTCCTAGTACAATACCTCTACATTCATGCTTGGTAAGGGAGACACATAAGTCTGTCACAACAACAGTTGTTAAGCCAAATATTATTCTAATATCCATGTTCGAATCATAATTAAAGTTATAGCACCAAACAATTTTAAAATTTAAGTGGTGAAAATAAAAATATAGTGTGTTTAGAATACATGTATCTATAACAGTTATCTATAGCTGGTTATGTATAATAAAAATATAGTATGTATGCTAAATTTAAAAAGTTATCACTGCTATAGACATTTATTGATTAAATTCTAGAAAGATGAATTCTAGCTGTATTTCCTTTAGAAAGAGATCATTTTCAAATGCATCATTTATACAACCTAATTTGGGCTATGGAGGTTATGTTTCCACATTGACATTGGCAGACTATGATGTCATATATAAGTTAAAAATTATATAGAATATTTTTCTCCAGAAAATAAAATTTAAAACTATTAAAGAAAACCAGGGAGCATGAGGGAAAAAGAATGAGAAGGTAGGACAGAATAAGGGAAGTAAACGACTGCTACTTACCATAAAAGAGACAAGATGCAAAAAATAAATTTTCATAAATCATCTGAGGGTGATGAAAGTTAATGCATTTATTCTCTAATTGAAGTGCATATTTCTACATCTAATTTCTTAAGAGGAGATAAACACTAGAATATATTAGGGTTATATTTTTGAACAGCACAAACAAGTTTCTATAAATTATTATCTAAATTAATACTACTTTTCTTTCCTGATGTTTTATAAGAGTATTTGAATGTATCATACTGAAAATAATTTAAAATCTTTTAACTTTATCTTCAGTATGAACCAAAATTGGCCTCCCCATGTTTGTCTCTGCTAAGGAATCTCAACATTGCCTGGGGAGGGGACATAGAGAATGTTTAATACTACACTAAATTAATAATGGCAGTGCCACAGCCCACTGAAGTCTGTATGTGAACAGCCCCATACTGTTCCAAATGTAAATGAAGCTTCATAAAATTGCTGCTGAGATTGCACTTTGCACAAGGTATAACTTTGTGTTACAGATGCCAAAGTCTAATTCCAAATACATAATTATTATTACAGTCATAATGTGTTTTCTTCAACACCTAAACAAACAACTGAAGCCCTTGAGACCCATGCCCCGGGCAGTCATGCTCCATTGGCTCTATCTTTCTGAGAAGCGTAAGCCACAAAGCTTACCACAGGGGAGGGTTGTAATTAGCAGTTTTCCAACCCAGTGGAGTACTACTTCTTCCACATAGCTGTATGATCCATTCACCATTCAGTCATAAAGGATGCCTTAATAACACTTTATATATTCTAATTCTGGAGGAAATCGAAGAAATTTTCATTGTAGTAGATGATTCTTCAGGAGAGCAGGCATACAATGTAAGCAGTTCAAAATCAACATGAATTTCACACTCAAGTTGTACTTTTTAGTTTAAAATTACAGTATCAGTACTTCCCAAGGTCAACATAAACCGTAACTCCTGTGTAATTATATGCAAAGAATGCAGTAATTATATGCTCAGTATCTAACTTGAAGTACCAGTACTAAAACTGTAATTCAAATATGATTTTCTGTACCACACGGTGCCAACTGTTCATCTCTAAACTGTATGGTGTATTCTACAGATATTCTAAGAAGTTTTATAAACTATGTCACATACATCAGCCTTATAAAATAAGATGATTCTCTTCTACTTTCACAGGTGCTATTGGTGGCTCAGGTAGTAAAAGTATTGGATATGAGTTCTACCGATCAGGCATCCATCACTGTGGAAATCCATTGGCCAAGAGCTGTGTAAGAATGGCTGCCAGGTCGGTCAGCATTAGGTATATGAGGGAACTGCAAAAACACCCCCTAGTGCTGGGAAATTCATTACTAAAATGTAGTAATCATCTTACAGAACTACGAGCAGATTGCACACATTACCTCCTGCAGATGGAAGTGGGAATAACCAGAAGAAAAGAGGTAATGAATTTTCATGGCCCTTATCTCCTGTGTCATTCTATTTGCATGAGAACAATGTTAGCCACAGACATTATGGGACCCTAATGAGAACGGGGGCTTCTCCCGTTGCACAGAAGCTAAGATGGGTGTGGATGAAACCGATCTATCAATGAGATTTTTAAAGGTGCAACAGTCCCTGCCTTGCTTACAATCCATGTGGGTGGGCCTTCCACCTAAGAGGAGAAGAAATTAAGAATGATGACTTGAGAGAGTTCAAAGCGCACTCGCCTCTCTGTCAGCCAGCCCTTAATGATAACGTACTACTGCTTTCCTTAAAGAGCTTCATGTCTTATTCAGGGTAAATGGTGAAAATGTGGCATTTTAGAAACCATGATGTGTTTTTCTATTGATGCTGTCAGTGTGACCAGCCACTAAAGGAAGAGTTGTTTGTCAGTTCCCATTCTCTTCAGTGATTCATCAAGCAGTGGCAGTTCATGCATGCAGTATCAGAAGTGGAATAAATAACTTAACAGCTACACACTGAATGCTCACATTTTTTATTAAGCTGCCACCAACCCCTGGGGCACTTTAATATACCAGAAGATAAACCCTTTCTGTGGGGTTCTGTTAGCACACACCGTAGTTATAAGCTCATACCTACTACAAGTGTTTATTCTCAAAAACACAAATAACATCTCATGAGATGCAAAACAGAAAGATGCATTTTATCCTCTGGATTTATACACTGTGTTATGTGTAAACTAGCAATAATATTCATCATTAATGTCTTCAATGTGTAAACCACTTTTCCTACAAATTCAACCATCTCCTACAGTATCCCCAATTAGATATATTAACTCACAGCTCATATGGCAACCCGTCTGTTTTTCAGACACTGAATTCTATTAGTGTCTGAGTGGGGAGTTCTCTGAATTACAGCTACTTAAGGAAAAGTATTAGACTTCAGACATCAATAGCAGGGATTGCTCCCACGAATGCTGCAGGACCAATACACTCATTATCAAAGTTTTAAGAGTCACTTTTGGTTATCAGCAGGCTCTAAGCACAGGAGCTTCCCTGGGATCTGACTTGTGTCCAACTCATGTGTTGTGCATTCCCAATGTAACTGTCCTCCAAAATTCTCACTGTTGTTTTTTGTTTTGTTTTTTACATCCAGGAGAACAGAACTAAAGTATACATTCAGTAACTCTGTTTACCATATGTTAAAAACATTGAAGTTATTTTCACAAAACATTTTGATGGCAATTTTTATGTTTCTCTCGTCTTTCACTTTAATCAAACAACTGAAAAGTAAACCCTAGACTAAATGTCAGGGGAATCAGAGGCATACTTCAGGACTTCTACTACATCCTGCTATTGCTTATCACTCACGTTTGTCTCCAGAATCAAACATAGATAGTCTCTAATATAGAAATTAAATGTGTTTTGAATCTTTAGGAAACAAAATGAATTCCCTTATAAACAGTAGTTCTCTTAAACCTACAATGTAGTGAAGCAAGGATGTTCAATCAGTTCACCATCAATGTGCTGAAACATATGGATACACATCTTCTTTACATAGTACCAATTGCTAGCACGTCCCCAGCCCAAGGACTCCAATAGCCTGCTGGATTATTTTATCCTTTTCAGTAGCGTAAGAGCAGATGTATAAAGAATTGCTCTGCTTTTACACAAAAAGAAAAAACTAAATTATCCAAGTATAAACTTGTTATCTAATTTCTCCCCTTGGAAAATCAACCTTGCAATTACATCATTAAACTGTCATAATGAAATAAAAATTTTTAAACACAGAACAATGATGTTAAATATAATTTACACTGAAAATAATCAATTAATTTCAAAATTTCTCAATGTTTTAATTATGTGCTATCTTAAATATACTTTATGATAACATATTATATAATATATTTAGAATAATTTGTAGTTTTTAAGTACTACTCTCTTGGTCAATAAATTGGAAGAAAACATCATTTGCTTATTTTGTATTAGCTATAAACTAACGAGTCAAATAATAATAAGAAAAATATTAGGTGTTAGCCATATCTATGGGTTTTAAGTAGTAAGACAGTATGACTAGCAAAACTCAACTGTGCATAAAAATCATATTATAGGCCTAAAATAACACCTGTTGAAGGACTTCACCCTAGAGTTCCTTTTTTTAAAAATGCTGTAGTGGGACTGACATATTTGTATTTCTAATAAGTTTCCATCTGACATTTCAAATTGCTGCTATGAGTATCATCTTTGGAAATCACTGTTACAGAAGAAAGTGTGCAAACCCAAAAGTGAGATTAATTCTAGTTAAAATCAATTCTTAATAGCTTAATTCTTCTGATTTCTAATGATTCTGTAAAATGAGGTAGTGAACACCAGCAAAAAGTAATGAAGATGAAATGAGATGCTATTTTATTTATTTCATTTAGGTAAAATCCCTGCAATATCATAGGAGTTTGACAATGTTGAGAATTTGACTTCATGGTGTGAGAAGCTGAAAGAGTAAATAAGGACCAAAACATACATCAGATATTATGAAATTGGGAAGAAACTGTTCAAGAGCAAAGAGAAACTGGGATGGGGGAAAGGAGAAAAGAAGGAAGGGAAAAGAAAAAAATACAAGATAGTTAGTTTTACTACTAGCTTCCCTTAGTTCATTGAAAAGTTTGAACTAATATTGTTTGGACAATTTTTCATGCCTATATCTTGTAATCTGGTAACTACTTTAAAGATAACAATACAAAATGCATTAACTATTGTTAATCTGCTATTATTTTGTTTTGAAATTGTGCTTTACTTTTTTCCTTGAAAAAATTATATCATATAGATTACAGAAATCTTTTAAAAATTGTTATAATTCCTCATAGCAACCTACAAGAGATAAAAAATACTGAGTTTCAAATAACTGTTAAATGGACAAATGGTTGAACTAATAATGCTTTCCGAAATCATAGTTCCATTAATACACTGACAACTCAGTCAAGATGTAAAAGTAGATCCATCCAACTGATATTAGAGGGTCAATTAGATTAGCATTGATATCTATTTAATTGTAGAAAGTATATAAAATGATCTATGTGCATCAATGTACTAGCTCTTATACACAGATCTAAAGTGAAGTCAAATCTGTGTATGTCCCCAACACACCTTTACATCCATAGCAAACCTTCCCTGAGGAAAACTGAGTCTACCTGCTACTTTCCTTGTCAGTTCAGGAGGATACACAATTAATGCCAATACTGCACAAAAAAATAAGAAGAAACAACTGAAAGATTTTTATTTGATATTGTTCACCTTCCAGGATTTCCAGGTCAGGATTCCTAATATTGATGGTGTGAAATTTAAAACAAGTGCTAAATATTACTGGGGTTTGAATTGATTCATTTGTTACTAGGGCTATTGAAAAGTTTTAGTAGACTGCAACCAATCATGACACTTGAAAGACCTTAAGTTAAGTGTGTAAAAACCATTGAACAATGTTTGATGTTGGTATGAGGTGATGGGCTTGGCCCTTTATAATGATTCAGGCTAATGTGAGACATAAAGCAGGCTGCGTTCTCGAGCGTGTGCAGGCAAACCACTGAGTGTACTCAGACAACGACAGCTAGACTCGGGCAGTGCAAGTGGAGCGTGAACAAAGAGGATCAGCTGAAGAAACAGCTAACACTGACATTGGTAAGTCGCAGTATCTCCTTGGACAAGAAGGAAGAAGCATGGTAACATGTAGACAAGAAAGCTGTGCATTCAATTTGGGAAATATGTAGGTGAAGAACTTTAGAGAAACAGAAAAGGAAAATAAAGTGGGCAAAGTGTTATTTGGGTCTTTTTAGAAAAGGGCTCTGGAATAGAGACAGACATCTGCATGCCGTGGAGAAGTCGTGTCAATAAAGAAGTGAATGCATGTGAGAACTCCTGAGCAGGAAGAAGGAAAAGTTCTACAATTTAAAAAAAATTAAATTGAGACGGATTGGGACGCAACCAAGACGGAGAGTTCCAGGAGGTAGAAAGAATGCAAGGAATTGCTAGGCAGTGGATGGCAAAGGAAACAAGTGTTTTAGGGAAGGACATGATGAACATTTAACAATTTCAAAAGCTTTTCAGAAGTCAAATAAAGTGAAGAATAAAAATGTGCAAAAAATGTAACAACATGGAGGTAATTTGTGGTTTTCACTGAGATCTGCTTTAGTAATTAGACATGGATACAGATCAGGGGGGATGTTTTAGTTTTCTACTAAAAATTAACTGTGTATTAGATTTCCATTGCTGCTGTAATACATTACCTCAGTTTAAAGAAGACACTGTGATCAGATAATATGCATGTAGTTAGATAACCACTTTGACGTTATCAATACGTAATACAACAACCATTGTTAATTCCCTGTCACTTTGTCTGTAATGCAATATTGCTTGTACTATTCTTGTGCTACTTTGTAAATGCTTGTCTGTTTGTTAATATGTTTTCATTCTTTTACTTTTAAAATTAAAAGAAAAAGGAGACAAACATTATAGAAATCTGTAGAAGTCTACAAGGCCCACACTAGACTTGAGCTAAGTCCCTCTGCACAGCAGATGAGAATAGCTTCCTCTTCTGCTTCTGTCTTCCAAAATTGTGGCTTCTGTGGTGCCACTGGATAATTATAGGTAATCTCCTTATGTTAGAGTCAAGTGATTAACAACTTTAATTCTATCTTCAAATTTCATTCTTATTTCCATAGCACTGAACATATTCATTAACATGTGGCATATCTGAGGACCATAATTCTGCCTTCCATTCCAAGATCATTCTAAAATTTATCCAACACTGACAATATTCACAGTAATACTGCCTCAGACAAAGTCATCTTAAAACAAATGCTTGGAGGGACATTTTGCTAGGTATACCTTTACCTAGGTATTCCTTTTGCTGTGCATAATTTTTCTTGGTTATTTCTTTACATTCGTACTAAAGTTTGTCTAAAAATAATACAAGATAGTATAAATTATGTGCACTGTCTCAAGTAGAAATTTATTAGGGAATTATCAGTATAGAATAAAACTAATAATTAGTTTCTTTACTTATTGGACAATGTTGTGTTTGTTACCAATCTAGTGAGAAGAAAAAGTTGTGCTGGTCTCTGACATCTGAAGGGGTATCAAGTAGATGATAAAGTAAACTTGTTCCATATTGTTTATGCTAATAAAACCTAAACAAAATGAGAAAAATTTTAAAAAACCAAGTATGGATTAAGAGAAAGGTCATCCTTCTAAATATTAGACAAATATGTAGAATGAATAATAATCCATATTAAGAGAATAATAACATAAAATGTTTTACTTCCAAGAGATTATAATTTACTTTAAAAATCCAAGTAGAATGAAGAGAAAAGTTATGGTCTCACTAGAAGATAGGAAGTTAAAGAATCGCTCTGAGTAGAAGGCTGGATGGAATCATATCACATTTGTCCCAATACACAGAATATAGATTTAATACAGATTTTATCATATACTTTGATAATGTATAGCTGACGTCTTATGTGCTATTGAATGACATGAAATCTTTTTGGGGGTGAATGGTAACTTTCATTGATCATTTCACTACTGAAACTATCGTTTTTCCATTCTGACATTCCCTCATTATTTCAATATAATATGCATGTTATGGGAGACTAAATAACCAACTGTGACCAAAGAAAAGACACTTTTTTAGTCTCTACTGCTCCAAAATTCATAAAGATGAGTTAAATGTCAGAAACTATACATTACTCAGGGCTCCATTTGGTGGTATTGTCACAATAATAACTACACAGACTAATCTTTATCACAAACTATAGAAAACACTAGTGAAGAAAAAGTCAAATTCTCCAAATGAATTAATGAGCATGTTTTATTCACAAAAATATGTCTTATTTGTGTCCTATTCAGCCTAGGCTACATAGTGAGCTCAATGCCAGCGTGAATTGCATAACAAGACCCTGTTTCAAATAAACACCAGCAACAACAAAAAATAGGTGACTCAGAATCCCCAATTTCAAAACTTATAGTAAGGCTATTTTAAGGACCATACTACGCTATAGGAAGCAACACACTGTGATCCTGGCATCAAAAGCAGACATAAAGATCAACAGCCCCAAAACAAAACTTTGCATTATAAGCTTTGGGATACTAGACAATACTGCAGGCATAAAGGCAACTCTGGGAGAAAAGAATATTCTAATTGACATACCGTGCCCCTAGAACAGAATATCAGCAAAGAAGAAGAATAAAATCAGCTCCATATTTCAAACACATACAAAAATTACTCCAAGTGAATAGCAACCTATATATACAAACTAAAATTGTAAAACTGTTAGCAAAAAATCATGGGGAAAATCTAACCTTGGATTAGATAAAACTTTCTTAGATATTATATCAAAAGCACAAAAAGATGAATCATAAAAATCTCAAAATCATTATGGAAATTAATATGGCAATTCCTCAAAAAGCTACAGTAATAAACTGCACAAGGGTCAGCTATACCTCTTCTAGGTATCATCCTGAAATCATTACAGTCATCACAGTACAGTAATCTTTACATACATGTGTTTATAGCAGCATGACTCATAATATCTAAATCCTAAAACTAGCCTATACATCTATCAACAAATGCATGGATAAAGAAAACGTGGTATGTGTACACCAGGAAGTGCTACTCAGCCACGAAGAAGGAGAACTGAGTCACTTTCAGGAAGATAGATGCACCTTAGGTTCATAAGTGACACACATCCGACATGGAAGGGTAAATACAGCATGGTTTCTTTTACATGAGAGAACCAAAGTATAACTGTAGTTAAAAGTAAAATAAAAGATAGATGATGAGAAATGGAAATAGAATTTGTGGAGATGGGAAGGGGATCTGCTGGGGAAGGAGAAGGAGGAGAAGGAGAAGTGAAAGAGATCACGACTGTTAGGTGTGCGCTCCTCACCTAAGCTAACACATGGATCATGTGGTGCAGATGTGCTAATTAAAATAAAATAATAAAAAGTAAAACAATAAGTGGTAAAGGATTTGGATCGATGTTTTTCCAGAAAGAGGGCACAAATGATCAATAAGCACCTGAAAAACAATCAACATTATTAGCAATTAGGCAATAAGATACTACTTATACCCACTATCGTGATAAGAATCAAAAAAGATGGACAAGACTATGTTTTGGGAAGCATGTGTATGTCATCTTTGGTTGATATTGAAAATGATACAGCTATATTGGAAAATAGCATCTTCCTGCAAAAATCAAACATGGTATCAATATATGACCCAACAACTTCACTCCAAGTTATAACAGAACTGAAAACATAGGTCCAATCAGAAACTTGTACATTAAAGTTCCTAAGTCTCATTTATAGTAGTCAAACATTAAAAACACCTTAAATGTTCATTGGCTGACAAGTGAATAAATTAAATATAATCGCTCCAGGAATGAAATGTATTTTACCCATAAAAAGAATGATGTACTTCCCCGTGTGCTACAACATGAATAAACCTTAAAAATATTATGCTAAGTAAAGAAGGCCAGACAAGAAAGACTACTTACTGAAAGCTTCCAATGAGATGGCCTGTTTAGACTAGCCAATTCACAGATACAGAAAGAGTAGTGGCTGTCAGCACCTGGCTACAGATAGAATGGTAAGTCTTGGGTAAATAAAATATTCTAAAATCAGTAGTCATGGTAATATAACTGTAAAAAAACATTATATTTTCTGAGAGTAAACTCTATGGTATATCAATATTATCTCAACAAGATATTATTTAAAAATACGTGGAAGAGGAAGTAATATTAACCCCAATTTTCTATGCACTTTGGAAAGGAGAAATGTCACAGAGTGGTACTTTTGAGTCTCTAATGTGTGTACAATAACCTGGGGCACGAGTTACAAGCAAGATTCAAATGCAGTGGGTCCAAAGGAGGACCTGAGATTTTCATCTCTAACATACCCACAGGTGATAGAAATGATTTTGTCCTGAAGCGCACTGAGAAGGAAGGTCCTAGACTAACACCGTGCAAGATGCTGGCCACAGCCACACGTATGTGTTGGGCAGTGAAAAATGACGTGTTCAAGTTAATATAGGTTCCTAGTATGAAGTGTTTACTAGATCTCAAAAAGTTGTTAAAAAATACTTGACTTACTCATTTTCTTTTTTTTTTTTTTTTTTGGCGGTACTGGGGATCGAACTCAGGACCCTACACTTGCTAGGCAGACGCTTATTCTACTGAGCTATATCCCCAGCCCCGACTTACTCATTTTCATAGTGATTACATATTCATATAAAATGTTGGATACTGGGCTAAATATAATACTAAATTAACTCCATGTGTTTCTTTTTTTATTTTTGAAAAATGGCTCCTGGGAAATTCTCAATGATTTGTAACTTAGGTTTCTTTAAGAGTTGTTATACATCACTTTGTCAGTGTCAGCAAACTGTGGATGTGAACAAAAATTCAGTACCAAGAGTCCTCAGTACAAAGAAGATTCTGAATTCCTTACAGCTGTAAACAGGCAGCTCATGTTTGTAGCATAAATGTGCCCTACTGAATTAAGACAATAGACAGACAACAGGATTATGTTCAAAATACTGCTGCACAGTGACACTAAGAAAACATTAAAAAGTGGAAGGAAAGTGTTAAAAATGCACGTTTTCAAATAATGCCAGACAGTTGTGGATTGTGAGAAAGTGTACATTATAAATGAGAAAAGCATTGGATTGGAAAACTATCTAAAATATCTCAGGTGAGGTAAACTCTGTACTCATGTTGAAAGGTAAATTTTACTTGTGCTCAGTGAGGAGGCTGACGCTGCTTAATGCCTTCTGCCTTATCTCCATGTTATTGGCAAATGCAAATCATGATGCAAGACATGGAAGAAAATACTGCTTTGTGCTAAGCTGTAGGTGTTTTTCTTTGATTTGAAGATTTGTTGGAAATTTATAGCAGTAAAAGAGTATACAAGAAAAATACTTATGCATTACCAAAAATCTAGTCAAACACAATTCAAGCAAAATATCAACTCTAATCAGCCAAAATAGTGCATCTGGACAGATAGCTGTCCATATAAAATTATGTTACAAATGAAAAAAAAAAAGATTCAGAAATCTTTCATCATATCAAAGTGAATTAGTAAAACTGAGAGTTTTGGAAAGTAGAGAGATAAAGAAAGACAAGAGGTATAATATTAAATCTTATTTATGTATTCACTTCACCTAAAATTAAAAGAAAATCTTGCTTCAGTGAGGAATATCTATTCATCCATGAATACACAGGCAAACTCTCCTTTTTATTTCTATGGTTCTTTTAAATCCATTCAATAGCATGAAATATTTCCTTACCCATTCTATTTTGTAATAAAATCTTACATTTTAGTAGGTTATTTTAAGGATATAATAGTTATTTAAAGGAAGTCACTTCTAAACTGAAAATTTTCTTTTTGTATTGTGGTAATAAAGCACCTCTTTGTCCACTTTTTTCCTTTCATTCAAAACGGGGGGCATTTCCAGTCTCTTACAGGAGTGTGTCCTTTTTAAAGTAGAGTGTCACTTCTAGAAACAAAGTTATGATAATGCAATTTGATTTTAATTGGAAAAGTAAAACCTATACTTCAAAATTCAGTAATAGTTTTGGTTCTAACTGGTAACTACTATGTCTTGAAAGCATCTGTTAAACATGACTTTCTCATTATCAAATCCTGCCAACTGTAGTTTCCAAATAATTTTCTACTCCTAGAACATTCTGTTACAGAAACATACCCACTTTTGCTTTGCTTATATTGTTTCATAATAAAACCAACTGGGCATATTTTGGGAGAGTGGAAGTGTAAGGAAACTAGTGTCCTAATTGAAAAAAACAAATTTCATTCATGGAGCCAAATCTCAACTTTCAACTTAACAAAGATTTTTAGCCAAGCTTTGAAGTATGCCTATATGTGGGCACCTTTGTTCTCCTTGGCTGGGGAGGACATGGTTCCCTGACTCTCTGGGTGTCCTCATTTCAGGCAGGAAGCTTCTCTTTTGTGACATCTACATATGACAGAAAAAAAAAACTGCCTGAGATAAGATATTTGTCTTAACATGTAATGTTTTTTTCAGGTAATAAGATTACAAAAATATATTCCCAAACATGAATAAATACAAGAGAAATCATAAGTTACTAGTCTTTCACCACATTTTCCTTTCAAGAATATTCTTTTTTTTCCATCCAAATGGTCATTGGTTCATTTTCTCTTACACAGGACAGTTATGTCACATCTCTTGACTAATACACATGTATCTGCCACTAAAAGGCATTTTAACTGAGAGCTGTCACATCTGTCATCTCCACCCAGGCTGGTTGAAAATTTTAGCTGCCGTCTTGCATTACTTTCAGCTTCCCTGAGCCCAGCAGGGGAGATTTGAGCGTCTAGGTTATGTTCTTCGTTTTAGACACTATACTTCCCATTCAGAGTTTCCCTCCACATCTAAGGTTTGTTTCACATTCCAGAAACAATGATATACATTCACTAGAAAGGAAACAAAATCATGAAGAAAAAATAATCTTCTAATTGTGACATGTTCTGAGGAAGGTTCTTTTTTTAAATTTTTCATGAATTTCCCTTTTTGCCTCACAGATTAGCTGTAACCTCACCTAGATAGTACACACAAGTAAATATACATAATTAGAGATAAAGGAAATAACCATGGCATTAATTGGCAGTAGAATCACAAAAGTAGAAACAGATACCAAAATAAGACCGAATCATCGTAATATTTAGGATAGTTCATATCTGGGACAAGACCGAATGGAATAGTGTCAACAATATATTCTTCTTAAACTATTGTTCACTTTGCTTTGTCCAGGGCAGCTAACTATGGGAAAGTAAGAAAGTTCACACTGTGCTGGGTGCAAGGGACTTTCGATGTCAACAAGACGCATCTACATCTCTTACAAACCACTACGGGCCTGTGGGACCAGAAACCCCTTTGACAAATACTGCATCAAACTAAGGACAAATATGTTGTCTTACAGCTGTGAGTTAAAATTTTAACTCATCTGAGCTTATCAGGGATACAAATGGACAGTAATTCCCAAAGTCAGGATCACTACTCTACTTTAAATACATCTATATATAGGCTTCAAAGTTACCATTTAAATTCACTTTACCTCCAAGTTTTCAATTAATGAACTTCAGCTAGTACTGATTTTAGTATCTTCACTTAACAGGACTCAGCATAATCAGTTACATAATTCTAACTCTAATGTAAGACTTTCTCAAGCTTCAAAGGGAAAGGATTATGTTTTCATGGTTTTTATCAGGAGATTATATATATATATATATATATATATATATATATTCCATCCTCTGCTAAAACAGACAACCTCATGTCATTAAGATCCTTTTATTTAAACTAAACTTGCGTTTAGAATTATCTATCAGATTTATTCTGCTAGCCAAAACTACACTATCGAACAGTCAATATTTTCTTCCAAACTTGGGAGCACTTGTTTGATACAATTATTTTTAATATTTGAAAAATTTTGTTTGGTCTGAATTATTTTTATGCTTGTAACCTTTAGGAAAAAATTGTAAAAGCTGAACTATCAGTAATCTCTCCTATTCTTCAGATTGCCATTTTTTGCTGTATTAAAAATGCTCTGTTAATTAAGGAAAGAGAACATGAGAAAATTTAGAGTTTTAGAAACCTGATTTTAATCCTAGGAAGAATAAGAATTAAGATATTCAGGTAGTTTTCCTTTTCTGTTAAACAATGAGTGACTAGAAAGGGCAACAAACTGTTTAATGCAGAAATTATCAAAGCCAGTAATATGTACTCATAACAAGCATTCTCTCATTTTCAATGCAAGCAGTGAGGAACCAAACCCAATATATCCTCTGACAAAACAGACAGCACAATGTTGTAAGATCCTTTCATAAACTGGAACGATCAAAAATGGCTAAGTCCAAAGTGGTACCCAAAGCAGTTGATTGTAACTGAGTCAGGAGTGGGAGGCAGTGTTCGTGGAGGAAGCACAAATGTGTTTCAAGCCTATATCCTTTAAAATTTTCCAATGCAGCCATCTGGCAAGTTTGGTGCTATTATTATAAATTCTTATTTAAATGATAAAAAAACCACTTGCTGACAGGAAATTAGTCATGCAAGGACCTGCAGATGCACTGCCTTCTGCCCAGGCCCTGGAACTCGGCATGCAAAGTTCAAGGTTGCTCATTTGTTCAAGCCACATGGGGTGGTGAGAGGGTGACAGCTTGAAGTCCTTCAAGGATCCCCAAATTTAACAGATCTCTTCTAGCTTTGGGAGACGTTTGTACACGTGGGAGAGAATGTGCGTTATCAATGTCAGAGCTTCTCCCTTAATTCTTCTTTCTATGCTTACTGCTAAAACTCTAAAGAAAAATGATAAATTAGTCAGCAAAACTGTTTCACAAATTCTTGCACAATAAATTTAGCAGGAATTATGAGATGAGGCAATGATACAATAAAATTGTCTTGATATAAAATTACATATGATAGGGAAGTACATTGGCAAACCTGTTAACATGCAAAGTGTGTTATGCACAGAAAATATTTCTGTGGAACTTCTAAGTTTTATGGCAATTAAGTAAAAAATTAGTACCTATAAGAAATTCATATTTAGTAGTGAAACTGAACATTTTATCTTTTGGTGGCTATGGCTAATCTTTGAGATTTTTCTTTTGAGGTTATTTCATGATTAATGAATATCAGTATTGTATTAAGACTAGCAATACCTAGTGTTTACTTGACATACTACAATTTGAAAAAGCACTAAAAATTATTACGGTATTAAGGTTCCATGCTTTAAAGCCCTTTCAGTTGGGCACTGGTATTCCATTTTCATGGATGAAGACACTGATTCTCAAGCAGCTTAACACAAATTCATAGAACCCATAAACATCAAAGTTAACAGCCTATCTCAGAATGTTCTTATCCAGGCCTAGAAGAATGGATGCAAGATATACAGATAGCAAACAAGAGTTTATGAAACCTAACAGCTTTAGTTTAGTAAACAAGCTAAAAAAAGAAAGCTAGTGGAAGTTTTTCTAATTGTTTAAACAGAATCTCTTCACAAGTATGTATTTCATATCCTCCAGACATGAATCCATGGTACATAAGTTCATTAGACACTGGCTGCTTCTCGCCCATCTATATGTATAAATTCAGGTGATTTTTTAAATAAATTTTAGAAATTTGTTTTTGCAATCACAACATTAGAAGATCTTAAGGAAAGGTAAATTTAGAAAAGATAACAGGTAACCATCAATCATCTTATTTCTGGTCAGTATATAATTATATGATTCATTTATCTTAACTAACTCCTTCTCTATTCAAGCCTAAAAGAGAAAAATATCCCCACTGAGAAAACTCATCTTTTAGCAATCATTACTGTGTGAGGTCGCTTCTCATTTCCTTGCCCTGGCTCTGGCTCTCCTGCATGCAGTAATGAACTGCTTCTGACAGACGCACCGCCCCCTCCCTGCTCCACGTCCCTGTGTCTATTTAAATTCAAACATGCAGCTCATGTATAAGCAAACAGGTGCAGGGATCAGGGGGCTGCCAAACCCGAGCAGGCAGGAGGTACACGTGTATCTCGCTGATGGTGTCACAGTACTGATAGAAGACGACAAGCCCAGACAATAGTGAGGGTCAAGAGGTGGCCCCTTTGATTTTTCTGGCTTCCCAACGTGGTAGCAGACTGGGAGTTTGTAGCTTGTAGAATAGCTAATGTCCTCTACCCCGAAACATGGAGGAAGCAGGAAGGAAGTTTTTAGATGACTCAAGCACACAGGGATTGACTCTGACTCCTGATAATCACCCTCACAAACTCAAGATGCCAAGAGCATCAGTCCACTGCCGTGTCTTCCTGGACATTTACTAAATAATCAGTAACAATAACTTCCTGTACACACTAACAAAGGCATAGGCACCCTACTAGATTTTTAAATTATTTTAGAAATGAGAATATGAACTGGAAATTAGAAATTGTATCATGTTGTTTACTGTGATGAAAAGAACTCATGCTCATCAACACCTAAACCAACACAAGTTATTGCCATATTTATTACAAGTTGTTCCATCAATTGTCTCACTCACTTGATGCATGGGAGAGAAAAAAAATGACATTCTTAAGCCAAGAAAACTGCTGCTGTAACACATTTCATTTGCAAAGATCCATCATGGTTCTACTTTGTCTAAATTCTAAACTTCATGGAAATATTGCAAAATACATAAAATCTTAGTCAAATTTCATGTACCTTTAAAATAATGTCACTCAATTTTATAAAGCTACTTAGAAATTTTTTTTGGTTTCTTAGCACATAAAACAAATAAACCTACAAACACATGACCTGATGTATAGATCTTCTTTCACAAATTAACTATAAGAAATTACAGTAATATGTTTGAATACATAAAGGTAAACTCTTGGCAAACATAATTATTAGAGCTCTGGGATTCATATTCCTCTTACTTTGTAATAGCTGTGAATCACTTTTCCTTAGCTTCTTTGAATCCCGCAGTTCCTAGGAAATATAGGCTCCAGATGATCGATATGGACCACAGAGTGACATAGGTGCACCAGTCACTCTTAAGCTTTACTGGAGCCACTGCAGACTCAGAACTACTAAAGCCAGTGAACCTCCCCTATTCATGTTCAGTCTGCATCTAAGTACCTTCATTACAAATAATATTAATATTCAAATGCAAATGGTAAATGCCATATGCAGGAGGGCCACTGACAGCATCCTACCATGACCCATCCTTTTCCAATCAGAGAGATTAAAATTAGACAAAATGAATGATCAGAGATGTAGCCACTGTCCATTTCTATCATCACTTGCTCCACTGAGCAAGGCATTAATAATTACTAATAATCAGGGATTCTTGAGGCTTGATTTGTAAACTAAATAATGTCTATGCTCATTTTAAAACCATATATCCTGCAATTGATAAAAAATCTCTACTTGCCTATACTTTGTTCCCCATACCTTTATTTTGAAATTCATTCAAATGTGAATTACTATATGTGATAACCTTTTCATTTGAAGTTTAAAAAACTTAGATACATTTTTGAGAACCAGGTGTGGTGGCCCATGCCTGTAATCCCAGCATTCAGGAGACTGAGGCAGGATTGAACTATATAATGAGTTCAAGCCCAGCCTGGACTATGTGGTGAGACCTTATCTCAAAAATTAAAATAAATTAAAAAAAATGAAAACATTTGGGTTTTTTCAAAGTAGGATATATATATATATATATATATATATATATATATATATGTATATATATATATACACACACACACATACATATATATATGCACATGTGTATTTATTAATAGTCTAGAGAAATAAAAAATATTGGTATTGGCAGAATATGGTAACAAAGAGAGAAAAGTAATATGTCAGGAAAAGAATCATAAGTAAATAAATTTTCTCAAGAAATTTAACATTTTTAAAGAGCCAACCTGTGCATAAATGAAAGTCATGAGGAAAACCTATGATTATGAAGCACTGAATAATGTTGAACAGTTAGTTCAAGAGGATTCCAGTGGCAGAAAGAATAAATTTAAAACGGACCTGTGGAAAAGGAAGGCTTGATGAAAGGACTGTTGTCTGATGTTCATGAGGGAAAGAAAAAAGGGGTTGAACTTCGTCAACAAGTTAGATGAGCCAGATACTCAGAATTGAAAATGCACATGAGTGAAACATCGAAGAGGTTTGTCTACGCAAAGCAAAACTTTCCTGACAGGAATTAGGAAAGGCAAGGATGCATAGAAGAGGTAGGATGCCTCTTGGATGTCATCAACAACCATCTAAGGTTACTTGTTTAAGCTGAAACACAATGATAATGTGATTTAAGAACACCAAAGCATTATGGAGAAAGTTAGTTTTTATTATCCATAAGTTTACAGAGTGGAATGCGGAAGCAAGAAGCCTAGGAAGACCAGCATCCATCAGCTGTAGAAATGGTGGCAATGTCTGTCCCAGGAAGGCGCAAAAATGGGAATGTGAAAAATGTCAAAAGCACGAATGCTAGAGAAATTCTAGAAGAGCACAGATTCAAGCAGCCAAGATTTAGCGGGAATTTTCCCTCTTAGATTCAAGTAGGAAACATACTCTTCACTCCTAATTTACTTTTTTTTTATGTTTACATTTCTTTTTTTTATGTTAAAAGTAAAAGAACAAGAAGACTAACAAACATACACACAGTAGCACAAGAACAGTACAAAAACCGAACTACAGATAAGGTGGCAGGGGATCAAAGATGGTTGTTGTATTACACGCTGGTAGCTTCAAAGTGTATACTCAGGACAATACAAATAGACATACAAGATTGATCAAACAACTAATCACCGATTGTTTCCCACATCAATATGACAGGAGACAACAGTGGAACCCTATCAGCCATCCCACACGTACATACTTACCTACACAGCTATCCCCCTCTTCCTCCTCTCCTTCCCTTCATCACGATTGCTCTCTACCCTTGAGCACTCTCCCTTCATACCTCCCAATCTGTATTCTCATCTCCAGGTTCCTACACTAATGATACCATACGCTGTTTACATATGCACATCTGGTTTACCTCACTTGTGAGTATGGTCTCTAATTGTGACCATTTGCTTATAAAAGCCCCTAGATTGTCTTTCTTTATAGCAGAATAATATTCCATTGTGTAAAAATGCCACAGTATTTTAATCCAGTCCTCTGTGGATGGACATTTGGGTTGTTTCCACAATTTAGCTATTACAAATTGTGCTGCTATAAACATGGGTGCACATACATCACAGTGATATGATGTTTTCAGATCTTCTGGGAAAATACCCAGAAGGGGGATAGCTGGATTGAGTGGGACCTCTAGACTTAATTTGCTGAGGAATCTCCAAAGCAATCTCCACAGTGGTTTCACCAGTCTGCATTCCCACCAGCAGTGTAGCAGAGTTCCTATTTCTCCACAGCCTCACCAGCATTTGTTATTGGACGATTTCTTGATGCTGGCCGATCTTACTCTGGTGAGATGAAATCTCAGTGTTGTTTTTATTTGCATTTCTCGAATGACTAAAGATGTAGAACACTTTCTCATATATTTATTTGCCCTTTGTATTTCTTTATCTAAGAAGTGTGTATTCATCTCAGATGCCCATTTCTGGATTGGGTCTTTGAATTTAGACAGGTTCATGCTTTTTAATTCTTTGTATGTTCTAGATAGAAAGCCTTTGTCCAAGGGACAGCCAGTTAGGATTTTTTCCCAATTTGTGGGTTTTCTTTTTACTGTGCTGGTGCTTTCTTTAGATGTGCAAAAACTTTTCAGGATGATGAGGTCCCAGTTATTGATTCTTTGAAGTGTTTCCCACGCAGTTTGATTTTTGTTCATGAACTCTCTGCCTACTCTTATATCTTCAAGGTTTTTTCCTACTTTCTCTTCCAATAGGTTTAGTGTTTCTGTTTTAATGTTGAGATCTGTGATCCATTTTGACTTGAGTTTGGTACATGGTGATAGACTTGGGTCTATTTTCAGTCTTCAACAAGTGGCAAGCCAATTTTTCCAGCACCATTTATTGAAGAGGCCATCTTTCTTCCAGTGAGCTTGTTTGCCCCCTTTGTCAAATATTAGGTGGCTGACTGTTTCTGTGGTTGTGGCTGTATCTTCCAGTCTGTTCAAATGATCCTCAGGTCTGTTTTTGAGCCAGTACCAGGTTGATTTTATTACTGTAGCTTTGTAGTATAATTTCAGGTCAGGGATTGTGATTCCACCTGACTTGACCTTGTGGCCCAGAATTGCTTTTGCTATACTGGGTCTCTTCTGGTTCCAGATGAACTTAAGGCATGTTTTCTTTAGATCTGTGAGGTACACTGATGGTAGTTTAATGGGAATTGCATTGAATCTGTACAACAATTTTGGTAGTATGGCCATTTTCACAGTGTTGGTTCTTCCTAACCATGAGCAGGAAATGTTTTTCCATTTATTGAAATCCTCTTCAATCTCTTTTCTCAGAGTACTGTAGTTTTCATTGAATAGATCTTTTACCTCTTTTGTTAGATTGATTCGTAAATACTTCAATTTGTTTGATGCTATTGTAAAAGCTATGGTTTCCTTAATTTCTCTCTCAGTCTGTTTGTTGTTTGTGTATAGGAATGATATTGATTTTTGGGTGTTGACTTTGTATCCGGCTACTCTGCTGAATTTGTCAATTAACTGAAGGAGTCTTCTTGTGGAGTTTTTGGGGTCTTCCATGTAAAGTATCATGTCATCTGCAAATAGCGATAGTTTTACTTCTTCCTTTCCTACCCGTATTCTTTTATTTCTCTCTTTTGTCTAATTGCTCTGGCTAATGCTTCTAGAACTATGTTGAATAGTAGTGGTGACAGTGGATATCATTGTCTTGTTCCTGCCTTTAAAGTGAAAGCTTTCAGTCTTTGTCGATTTAGTATGATGTTGGCTGTTGGTTTGTCATAGATGGCTTTGATCAGATTGAGGTAGAGGACATCTATTCCTATTTTTTCTAAGGTTTTTAACATGAATGCATGTTGGACTTCATCGAAAGCTTTTTCTGCATCTATTGAGATAATCATGTGGTTTTTGTCTTTGGCTCTATTGATATGGTGTATTACATTAATTAATTTGCGAATATTGAACCATCCCTGCTTTCCTAGAACAAACCCAACCTGGTCATGGTGTATAATTTTCCTTATGATTTGCTGCATTCTATTTGCTATTTAAGTTAAAAACAAGTAGACCTTCATTCCATGAGTACTTGAAGGGAGTATATTGTACATCTGTTAGCATAGGAATAAAACATAAAGCAATGTTTGAGTTGTGTGGTAAGTGAATTATACCTTAATACAACTGCTGTCTAAAAATAATGCTGTCTGGTAGGTGAATGGTAAAATGGTTAAAGAGCAATACAGCTGGAAGTTTGCATTGGTTTACTTCCCTGCTAGCTTGTTTTAAAACAGAGTCTAGATTTAAATCTGGTTTCTGTGGATTTCAATTACTGTACCAATATGTAGGTTGCTGCATTTCTCTTGGCCTTAGTTATTGTATTTTCCATTTGTACAAAGTGAATGCTGTTGGCCAGACCTCGTGCTGAGTGAGTGTTTGGAATACACATTTCTCATCTGGAAAAACAAGGGTAATAGCAATATGTTCAGGATCCTAAGCTTGGTGTCTGCCCTCACTCAAGGCCTTAAAAGGGCCAAATGCATTCCTTTTCCCCTATGGCCAGGTATGCTTCTCTTTAAAGGCAGAAGAAGAATTAACCCATTTATGCTGAAGATTGCGACTTCCTTATTTTTGCATCAGATTCACATATGCTATCAAGAAAATTTCAAGGAACAAGAAATTAAGGAGTAAATATTTAATTATGTTCAATTGTAATGGGCATTCCTACAATGGAACACAAGGCACTGAAGGGTGAGTGAGTTCCGTGCACCTAGAACGCACCCATATGTGAGAATAAAGTAACTGGAAACAAACTCTCTCTGGATTCATCCTTGTGGAGATGCCCAAGTGATGTGACTCTAACTTGGAAAGTTTATTTTGTATTCTACATGTGTCAGTATCAGGCTCCAACAGCACAAAGGAGATGTGACAAAGATCACCTAGAAAATTGTCTTTTAGCCTATTTTATAATAATATACTGAGGATTCAGGTGTCTTACCCTGGTACTCCTCAGTAAAAACATCAAGTTAGAGGAAAATAAATTTCTTCTCTTTCTAAAGGGGATACTGTGTGTGTGTGTGTGTGTGTGTGTGTGTGTGTGTGTGTGTGTGTGTTCTTATCATTTAAATATATAATTAAGTATACTTACTTACACAAATATAGTTCCACAATATAATGTGGAAGATATACTAAGATTTAAGACTTTAGTATATACAGAAAATAATAATTTGTTGCTTCATTATTAAGTTGATTTTATTTAAAAATCTATTTTTCTCTAAAATTGAACAAAGGCATTTACAGAATCTAGGTATATATATATATATATATATATATATATATATATATATATACACACACGCATATGTGTGTGTGTGTATATATGTTTCTAATAAGGTTTTACACAAATATGAAAAAATAATCGAAAGGAGGAAAAAGAAAAAATGGGATTATCTGAGTTTTGTTAACTCTTTTCAGCTTAAAAGACTGCACAAGTTTCCTAATCAAAGCCTATTCTTTTAACTGAGCATGTAGACATAGGTTGCTTCAAGACTACATTCAGTGAATAATTTTGCCAGCTCCTTCAGTAAACAAATAGTCTGAGACAGAGGCTGAGAATACAGTGTAAGCACAATTCATAGATTTTTACCCAAGAATGTAGAAAAAAATGAAAACATTTTCAGTAAGCCTGTTTGGTCTGCCTCTAATTTATCATGGCTTACATCTCTTGCCTGCCAGCAGAGCAGAATTCATATGTTATTGTCCCAAACCTGTCACATCCTGCACTGCTTTTTAATCTTCTTTCCTGAATTACATCCAGAAAGGTCACCGCTATCCAATTAGGACCTTATCAAAGATGCACACGCAGTCCAGATTCACACTTATCAAGAATGGGTCATAAATCCAGAAACTGCACATCACAAAGTGCCATTAGCATAATGAATAAATAAGAGGTGGGATTTTAAAAAGTGACCAAATACCTGTGCCTTTGCCAGTCTGTGCGCCCCTCCTTTCCGGAGTCACGGACGGTAAGGACCCAGAATGCAGGCAAAGGGGGAGATGGATGGGCAAGAGCAGGAGCAGAGCAAAGGAAAGGTCTGTAGAGGCACCATCGACAGCCGACGGCTCTGGCTGAAGACTACAGGGCCAAGCGTAATCACTGAGAGTGATACCAGCATACCTACTTTGAAGCATTTACCTCCTTTCACTTTTGTGTATGAGGAAAGAACATGTACAGCTTGGCTGTCACAGAACTATGTAGGCACAACTCATTACATTGCTGAGCAGACTATCATTCTTAAGAGTCTGGGTCAATATTATTTGCTGTACAGTCTGGTTAAATGTGTTCCTTTCAGAAACTAACTCACACACATTCTTGTAA
Source organism: Dinomys branickii (assembly GCA_004027595.1). Taxonomy (NCBI): domain Eukaryota; kingdom Metazoa; phylum Chordata; class Mammalia; order Rodentia; family Dinomyidae; genus Dinomys; species Dinomys branickii. The sequence continues at coordinate 57,226 of PVLD010002141.1, forward strand.
CCCTCAGTTATCTCATTTGGTCATAACTTTCATGGGAAGAAGTAATGTTCTCTTTCATCTTGGGAATGAACACCCCATTCCAAATTTATCACGGCATAATTATATGTATGTCAGAGAATGCACTAAATTAAGTTGAATTTACACAAATGAAGAGTAGAGAAATAAGTATTTACTGTAAAAAATGATTTGTTATTCTAAGAAGGAAAAGAATTACTATAGGTGTTCATGAAGTAGAAAACTCTCAAAGTATAATATCACCCAAAAATATTTGGAAAAATTTGATTGATTTAAAGGAAATGGAAAGAATAGGTAAACACGGAATTGTGTTCCTGAGCTATGTTTCAACTTTATACTATATTATCTTAGATCACAGACATTTTGGACTGTAGAAAATGCAAATAGTTAACATGGTAATAGAAGGGCAGGTACTCTACTTCTCCAAGACAACTGGAATGTAAGTTCTTCCTTGCCAATACTATCAGGGTCCAGTTACCAGCAGATTTAATAACGTATACTCCCATGAATGCTGATGCCAGGGATGCTTAAAAGTATTGTACAGTGTGACTCAATCAATATTTTACATAATGTGAGCAGTACAAACTTAATATCAAATTTCACAAAATAAATAAAGTATCTTGTATTGCGCTCCTTCGGTGATAATGTGCATAGCAACTGTATCTTTAAAATGATCTTAGCCAGGGGTTTAGTTCACTTAGAATTTAATTATTTTTTAAAAAGAATTATTTGTACCATTCTTACCTTTAATATTTTTTCACCTTCATCTAAAAAACCCTGGGTTCAGAATAATAGAAAATAAACTAAAGACATTTTGTCTAAGGACCTATAAGGTCACGCTGCTAGAAGGAACATTAGCATTCTGTCAGAAGGCTCTCAGTCCATGTTTAACAAGCAGAATGTAATTGTTCATTTGTGGTGCTTAAAACGACAAAAATCTCCTTAGAACAGGGCATCTGCAGTTGACCGAGTTGAGGCAAACTCATCCCTTCTCTTCCTGCCTCTGGTTTCAGTAGGGTTTTGACTTACTGCCGGTCTGAGGAAGTAAAGATATACTCCTGTTTGTTTGATGTTGACAAGCATGTCATCTATAACTTGGGCTGTGACGCTGTGACATGTGGGGTTGTCAGGATCTGCCTTGATGGGGAAATGATTGACCTTTGCTCATAATTATCAAAATAAGGGGAAGAAAAGGGACTAGACAGGCAGCTGCTATTGAGGCTGCTGTCCAACTTCAGAGAAAGTGGGGATGAAAGGGCTTTTTAAAGCTGTCTGCAGAAGACACAGCCCACAGGGGCTCAAAACCTTATTGAGAAACTTCGAATCGTAGTAATGCCAGCATGCTCGGAAGATTGTTCTGCTCCTCAAATGTGAGGATGTCTAGAGCTAGAAATTGTGAACTTATAGAACCAATGCTCCCCTGTATTTTGGGCTCATAAATCTAATACATTTTAGACAGCAAACCACATTTTCCTTTCTAGGTCCTTACGACATTTGTACATAAGCCTACAACACTCCTTTTTCTGAAGACACACTAGACAAATTACTAGTTAGTCAAACCAGTCTAAGTACAATCTATTACTGGACTAAAATGCAATAATTTTAAAATATGAATGGATCATATGAAATATATTTTTAGTAAACTATTTAGAGAATTTCCCTCTCCAATACTAGCTTTTTAATATCAGAAAATGAACTATAGCAAACTTAAAATGTTTCAGTGTATTTCTTTATTTCAAACAATATAGTGGGAAGCAGCTTGCCTTTACTCGAATACATGTAACCTCTTCCAAGATAATTGTACACTGTGTGATCTGCAAACATGTACTAATAAAAATAAATACATTTTAAAAATTAAAATCACTAAAAACAGAAAAGAAAGATAACAGCAAAGAATGACTAGGTTACCTCTTGGGATATTTGAAAAATAAACACTGTTTTCTTTTTTTAATCTCTACTTAATCATATTTTCCTATTGATTCAAAGATGATAACAGCATGCATTCCTTCTGAATATTTTAGCTGCAGTAGAGCACCCTTTTGAAGTAAATTTTCATATCACAGTTATAAACACATTTTAACTGCTATTTCATGTTCACCCATAGCAACCCTTGTATTTTCCAACATGGAGCCAGATTTTTCTCCTCTTTTCACAGAGAGACACTCCCGTCTTATATTTATGAGTTTGTGCTTTATGTTGGGAAGCCTAGAACTGGCCTAATCCTCCATAAACTCTGCAACTGTCCCTATCATTCTATACTTCGCTTGCTTGCAGTCACATCAAAGCACAGAATCAAAAGAACATGTCGATAATCACTCCAACTCTTTTTCATTGCATTATTATTTATACTGTTGATTGAGAGCTATAAGAGAACTTTAAATGAGAATGAAAGAGGAAAGTTTAATACACTACTTGCTTTACTTAAAAGCTTTTAGACACGTTAGTCTTTTTACATATTTATTCACACAGTGATTAAAGCCTCTCTTTTATGCAAACTATAGCCTAGGCTTTCTCTCTACTATAAGTATATATTTTTTTGAGTACTCTAATCTGGACACATAAGAGATTCTGTGACATTTGCATGTTTTATTTGAAAAGAACTGCATAATTCCTGAACTTCCAACAGAAGCTCCATGAACTGAGATTCAAATAGTGTAGTGAGTTAAGAAGAAACAGTATGCCTAGCATGCACGAGGCCCTGAGTTCAATCCCAGTACCACACACACAAAAATATGCTCTAAAAACTAGTGGGATATATTCTACTATTGATGACATGAGGAATTAATTATGTTTTTAAAAGATAGAATCACAATGAATATAGATCATTAAAATGTAAAACATTTTTATGTTTTAGTACAAAAAAGTAAATGAAAAATTGTTTGTTTATAGTGTTAGTCCGCAGCATTGGACCACTCCTCCAAATAATCCATCATTATTATAAGAGCTAAAAAACAAGAAATTAGAAGGAAACTGCTTTGGATAATATGAAGAAAAGTTCTAGATGTTCAAATAAGTGTAAGAGATGTCTTTGTTTTCCAGTTTACCATAGGATTTAGAATATTGTGAGTTTTATAAATAGTTTGTTAAATAAAATTGCTTTTACTTGGAATGGCTGGGGCTGGGGATATAGCTCAGTGGAATAAGCGCCTGCCTAGCAGGCGCAGGGTCCTGAGTTCAATCCCCAGTACCGCCAAAAAAAAAAAAAGAACCAAAAAAAATACTTGGAATGGCTGCACCAGACCCTTAGTCAAGGTCACAAAACTGTCTATTTAGGAGAGTCCAGCTCTAAAAGGTAGATGATTATAAATACGTGCAGCTGTATTTCAGTGACTAACTTTCCCGATTAGGAAGCCAGAGTAAAATATATCACCTCCCTCCATTTCCTCACTGGACAATTGGCTCTTAAGGCCAGCAGCCATTTGGACAGTCATTCTCCAGCACAGACTTGCTCAAGCTCACTGAACTGCAAAATTAGTCCAGGACAATAATTTCCCTCAAAATAAGTCAGATTAAAGCCAAAGTTTTAACAATTTTTATCATTTGTTTGCTATTTCTCAAATAGTAAGATGTAAATAGAAACAAAAGGAAAATTAAATTTGTTAAGACATTATATATTCAGCATCATATATTTCCACTACATAGATGTTTTGTTTCTTGCGAAGAGCAACAGTGTAACCTTATGTTAAAGTTACTTTTAAAAAATAAAATAAATAAATAAAGTTACTTTACGCGAGATTAAATTTTTCAGTTTCATAGTGGCAATAAAGGCGAACTCTTCAGTTAATTTTTGATATCAGAAAAAAACATCTTTTGTCTTTCCTTAGTCATCAAAGAGAGAAGATATTAATGCAAAAGACTAATTTTCTCCAATACAGTTTAGAATATATTCTCAAACTGAATAAGGAAAAATGCAACAACTTAGTGAAGCCTAGCAGAAAAGAGCACATGAGTATTTATTGATGGAGCTAATTTATAAAAATCTTAAAAGTCTCTTTTAGACCAGTAAAAATTGGAATCAAAAGTAACAAATTTATATCTTCATGGTGAGAAATATGAAGTCGATTTCACTGACTTCTTATGTTTACTTTGCTGCCTTCTTCACTAAGAATAACCTTTCTAGGCTGTCTGTAATCCATCTCTCAATCACACTAAATTCTAGATAAAACACAGACACCACCTGGCAGAAGCTAGCAGTACACACGAAGTCCAAAGCACAAAACATTTAAAAGAGGAAAACACGTCTTTATTACTGTGTCTGCCTCTGTATTCTGAGTTACTTTAAGTCACTTTCAGATACCAACTCAAGAACTGTATGCAGTTGACTACAGAAACAATGAACATGTCTCATCAAAAGTTCACATGATAGCTTTCAGCAACGGTCATAATTGGATTCTGAGAGAATATTTCCCTTCACTTCCTTCCTTTCTACTGGTGTTAACGTGCAGCATTGTGAACTGCTGAATGATAGAGAAGAATGGAGAGGTACTAAAAATGTGTATATATGGATACACACGATAGCTAAGAAAATTGTACTATTAGTATCTGTTGGTTTATTGAAAGGAACTGTTCGTGTGTAATTGCTCAGTCTTGCATGCCTATGTCTGGTTACCTGTGCAACCATTTTGAAGATGACATTGTGTAGTATAACAACCATCGTTAATACCTTATCACCGTGTTTTGAAATTCTGTATCATTTCTATTGCTCTCTGTGCTGTTTCATTTATGTTTTTGTTTTGGTCATGTTGTTTTTTTCTTCAATGAAAAACAAAATTTATATGTATTTGCAAGGATAGCTGGAATAGGTGTATTGCTAATATCTGCAGTGCATTGATAGAAACCGTCAATGCTTAAAATTTTCTTTCTTGTTTTTTTCTTAACTAATTTTGCATGCTTAGATTTGGTAATTGATCCAAAAACAATGCACAGTATAAGAACTATGGTTGAGTTCCTATCATTTTGTATGGTTACACTCTACATCATTTCCAATGCTTTTTTAAATTATTATTGTTTTACTTGTTACTGTCTTTGATTGTTTGATCAATCTTACATTCTTATGTCTAATGGATGAGCAACTTTGTTAAAGATAACACTATGTAATTTAGCAACCATTGTAAACTTCTATCATTTTGTCTTGAGGTCATGTTTCATTTTTGTTGTTTTTCTGTTGTTTTGATTTTGTCTTCATTGTTGTTTTGTCAGTTTTTTATTTTTTTAAATAAAAAAATAAAGCCCACCATATCAAGTTCTTCAAGTGAGTGAAAAGGACGGATAAAAGAGCTGATAATTTTGACAGTCAACACCAATACTTTCAGACAGCATTTGCTCCAGAAATCTAGATTTTATCAGAGATTCTAAATTATGTAGACTCTCTATAGACTTGATGATGGCAGGAACAAGTAATGACCTAGAAAATGAAACGTGTTGCTGTTTGGGTTCCATATCTCTTCTCACATGGCATTAAAAACTAGAGTTCAAGTTCATTCTCACCCACTCTGATTTGTCCCCATATTTCCAATTAAAAATCGCAACACAGGAGTTTTGCATGTTGAAGACCGCCAGCAGAGTTGTCAGGGGTATGTAATTGCTGGGCAAGGCTCTTACAACTAGCTTCTAAGCTGATCTATGGAACCACTCAATTCCACAGCTGTCAAAGCGCTGCTACCAACTGCAGTTAATGACACGGCATCGTCTCTCTAGCTCCTTTACCTGCCGCCTTGCAAACAAATGGACACTGGTTGCAAAGGGGGAAGCACATTGAGCGGCAGATACCATATTTATCATAATCACTATGATTCACAGTAGAGGAAAATCAATTTCTCTTAATCGAGTAGAGTGACTTATTAAGGGTTATGAGTCCTGGCTGGATAGCTGTACTGATTTGATTATGCTGGGAGGGAAATTACCAGTGGCCTCCTCCACGGTCTTTTTCCTTTGTCTTCTGGATAGGATCCGCTATTAAATTATTATCTTACGAAAGCTTTAGTAAGATCAGGCTTTGATCAAGAAGAGACTGAGAATGCAGGTGCTGAAAGGGTTTCAGAAGTGTTGACAGGTAGAGATGTGAACATTCGCAGCATGCTCACTGCAGAGACGATGGTTGATAATTGAAAGGGCGTATGTAGACAAAACACATGTGCCAACCAAAACTGGAACCTTCTTGGAAAAACCCCAGCACAAGTTAGCCTTTGTCCTTCAGTTCCGCCTTACTGTGTGTGATGCCACAGTTTAAGATGCCTGGGAAGCAACGAACGTACGTGGTCAGGAGGAAAGAGATTACAATTCACATAGATTTTATTCTTTTAAAAATACCTGGGCCAAAATCAATAGGAGAAAATAAAATGTGTGCAGTTTTTAACTTCAGAATTTCTAAAGGTCAAGAACCACAGATAAAATTTGAAAAAAATCTATGGAACTAAGCTTAAATGATTTAAACATAAGAATTACCTACCTTTGCCCTCAAGTACTGTGATGCAAAGAAACTAGAACAAACTTCAGTTGTTTATACTTCTTTTCAGCAGTTTTGGTTGGGGTTTGCAAATGTGAATGACATCAGGCATACTTTGCTCTGAACAAAATCAAGAAATAAAAGTATATCTCTTCCAATATGTATGACAACCAAATATCATAGTAAATACTACTCTTCTTTATAAAGAGGTGCACTTTGAAGTTATCCACAGGTATGATAAAATATGTTCAGTTTTATCCTTGATAGTATTTTCAAATACCAACCCAAATCATTGGGTCAATTTTCTCTAAAATCAAACAGTAAAACTAAACAATTCCCAGGGGAAAATGTGTTTAGTAGAACAGAATGCTAAACTGCTTGTTCATTGACTTTTGCAAAATACCCCTCCATTAGCTGCATACAATTCTTTGCTAATCATATTTTTGTTTTATATATAGATTTCAAATGCATTAAATATAGTACTAATATGCCATTGAATATTTCAAAGTTCTCAATAAAGACATCTGATTACCTATTGGTGTAATTTCCTTTTTCAGCATAGTGATTTTACAAAAGAATGATAGAATTCTTAGAAATAGGACAGTCTATGTTCTATAATATAATGCTAGTTTTAAAATTACACATTTGTCCTCCCTCCTCTCTCTTTGCCTGACTCCTATCCCCTCAAAGTACCACCTATCACACAATGAAAATTTCCACTCCATAAGTTTCCTTTACCTTTCAGCTCCCCCCGAATAGCTTCTTAGTCTCAGTGAAAACATGATAGTGCACTTCCACGTCATCATTGTTACACAATTTCCCAATTATGACTCGATTTTACTACTGAATAAGCACAGAGATATATCATATGACTAGAGGAAATTGGAAGGTAGAAGTTTTTGTTCAATATTGTGTTCTTGGTTACTTCATATCTGGTGGTCTAGAAAGGGTTAATAAGCATCTCCTATGCACTGCTTTCTCTCTGCATATCCTGCTTGCTAACCCTCAGTTTAGCACAAGTCTGGTGTGTCGATGTTGAAAAGATACTTGCTAAATTAAACTCAACTCTTATTAGCATATCAAACATGGTTTACATGAATTATGTGCATATCAGGTAGAAGTCCTCCTTGTTATAGTGCTTGTGAGTTGGTATCAGAGGCATTTTCAGACCCTAAAGAATGAAGGCTCCCACAGTGAAAAAGTCAGAGATCAAAACTGAGTTGATGGAAACATCTATTTGTATGTTAGAACAATTTAAAAATTTCAAATTCTACAGACACACAACCATCCAGAGTTATCAAAGTATTTTTTGCTGGTCAAACAGGACTCAAGAGAGATTTTTTTCATATAAACTTCCACTGTGCTATTAATAGTTGTTTTGTGTGAGTATAATGATATAACCATCAAAGTAGCTCTTTCCATGAGCTGAAACTACTATCATTAGTTTGACAGTAAATTGAAATCTGATGAAACTGATGCGTTACAACAAAAGACCGTACTAATCAGAGTCCTGTGGAGACATTTTCTGCTGAGCTTGTCTTATACCTTATCAGCCGGTAATCACAAAAATACCTCGAGTACTCTGTCTTCCAGCTTGGAGAAATGAAAACGACAATAAATCTTCTGACATACAGTATTATAACATTATTAAATACTATCACTCAATTCAAGGGCATTTGATAAAACTAATAACTCTATAATTAATCATATATATTTTATGGGTAAAGCTTATATATACTTACTATAATTCTCAAAACATGAATGAATCATGGTAATATATTAGGTCCTGTTTTAAGGTAAAACATGCTTTGCAGTAAATCTAATTTAAATAAATTTTAAATGGCTAATTTCAAATCCATCTTAATAATTTAGTAATATTTCATATGTTTAATGACAAGGTTGCTAATACTTTCTTTTGAAAACACAGCCACATACATAATATCTAAATAATTGACTAGAATATGATAACAGTGTTTGCACAATACATTTTATATGAGCCAGGGATATAGCTCATTGGCATAGTGTCTGCCTGGCAAGTGCAAGGTCATGAGTTTGATTCCCATTACCAAAATAAAAATTATATATCCTTTACTCAGTTGTCCATCTAAAACTAAAGACTCCCAAATTTCCTAATCTAATAAACATATTATAAGAAAAGAAAAATGATACTGCACTTATTGTATTTAATACTCACAGTTGTACTAGGTACTTTGATATGTGTTACACATTAAAAATAAAATAGAGATATGTGCTTCTTTTCTTGCTTACCAAGAATTTATTTTTTATATTTAAGGATTTTGAAGGTTCCAATTTTTTCCTATGTCATTGGCAGTTAAATAGCTCCTAAAAATGATATTTAAAATCTCTTTTGATGCAGAGCTCTTTCTTACTTGCTACTGTCGTTGATTGTTTGATCAATCTTTCATTCTTACATCTGGAGGACTGAGCAACTTCATTGAAGATAACAGTACATAATGTAGCAAGCATTGTTAATTCCTGTCATTTTGTTTTGAGGTTATGTATCATTTTTGTTGTTCTTGTGTTGTTTTGATTTTGTCTTCATTATTGTTGTTTTGTTAACTATTTTATCTTTCAAATAAAAAAATTTTAAAATCTCTTTTGGCTATTGACGCTTGATTGCACAGTAGTCTTTAACTACAACAGAACTAATTTAAACTTACAGGAGAGTTGGTTCCAGCCAATAATCCTGTACATGTAAAGCTGGTCTGCAGGGTGTGTAGTAACCTGAAGAGAAGACTCAAACAAAAACATGAAATGTCAATAGAGTGCAGGAGCAAACTGCTATGAGGCCTAATGAAGTCGGGCTGTACTGAGCTTTTTTGGGTCATATGCTCTAAAACATGGGTAGTGAGACAGAAAGGTCAGATGTGTGTATGTAGACGTGGGATATGAGATTTGGGAGTTCCACCGAGTCAATAAAAATGGAAAGGTAGCAACTGGGCTCATAGAAGATGAGAACAGAATGGTAGTTACCACTGGCTGGAAAGAAACCCTGGTGAAGAAAAATATGAAAATTCACTTATGAAATACAAGCAAACACAAAAAAGAGCAGAACAAAGTCTAAAAAATGCAGGACATATGTACACACATGCAGAAACCAGACAACCACAAATTAACAGTAAGATTAATCTATTTCTATCTATTGCCTTTCATATACTTAAGAAGTTTCTGCACTGAATATGGAAATGCTGAAAATCTGAGAGTCAGAAATCCATAACTATTTCTTGGTATCCTCACTGGCAAATCCCTAACACCTGCAACTGAACCCGGCATGCAATAGACATTCTACAATCATTTGCTTAAATGAACGAAAAGCATGTATAATTTCTGAAACATTTCTGATCTTAATGACTTATAAATGAATCAATTATGCATAATTATAAAATATATGTATAAGTATCATAACAACTGCAGGAAGTTAACATCATCATCCAATATTATAGATGAAAAATAAGACCCAGGTGTTAAACAGTTTGCATATCATGTAGATAATAAGTAAGTTAGAGTAAATTACTTATAACTAGAATTGAAAGGAGGTTGCTTTTTTCCCTCTGTAACCTTTGCCCTCTCACCTCAACACACAAGCACTCAAAAGATGAGAATTCTATTGGTAAGGATTCTGTTGTCATTTAAAAAAAAATCAGTTGGCTTGGACAGGCAGAAATTCAGACATTGTAATGGATTGATAACTGGTGGTCAGCTTATAACCTCCAGCTGAACTGAGTAAGCGTGGGGCTGGGTGTGGGAAGCCCACCTGGAGATTGTTGCCAGGCAGAACTGGAGAAGGACAAGGAGGCTGTGGGGAGCCAAAAGGCTGTTGGAGCTGGTAGAAGCTGTAAGGATCTGTTGGTTATGTTGGAGGAATTTTTCATGCTAGCTTTCCTGATGAACTTGGCTGTTTTCATCCTCCAAGGGGGTTGTGGCCTTGTTGGCACTGAGAACGGCTTTAGTTCACTTTGGGGGAGCACTGGTCCTCGCTTTGAGTGTGGCTTCCTGGCTCTGGAGGGGAACGTAGTGCACTGCCTGTGTCCTGGAGAAGTTTGCTGCACTGGCTTGCCTGATGGGACCTCTTGATCATCGGAGGAGCTTGGGACCTCATTGTTGCTGAGGATGGCTGTGATACCTTTCAGGGGAGCTCTGGTTCTTCTGAGCATCACGTCCTGGCTCCAGTGCAGATCCCTCAGTCTGCTAACACAGCTCCTTCATCCCGCTAGCACAGACTTTCTAGGTTCCATCACTGACCCTTTGGGCCTTCTCAGAGCAGATCCCTGAAACAGGCCTAAATGAAATATTTTTATGGTCTCTGGGCTTCCAGTTGGATTCATTGGAGGCATAGTTTGAGCTGTGGGTGTTAAATTGGACTCATGCAGGACATTACTGTGGGATCGAGGCCCTCAGCTGGATTCTTGTTCTAGTGTGTGGACAGGTTTCCTGCACTCTCTTGTATATCATCCTTTGGGTGACTATTATAAATAATCTTATAAACTATGTGTTCTGTATTATATATTGTTCCCTTGCAAAATATCCTCCAAACCAGCACAAGGAAGAATCAAACTGAACAACCTTTCAATGCAGTCATTAAGAGATACAAAGTGTGAACTTTTTGAGGAGACATTATCTTAGACACCATAACATATTAAATTTATTAGCAGATGAGATATCTAATTGATACATAGTTCACTTACCCACACAATGAAAATCTTTTTCCTGACTGTACTGTTTTAAAATTTAGGGCCAGCCTTAAATCAAGTTTCTAATTATCATCTTATAAAGAATATCTGTGGATGGAAGAGCATTTCAGAATTCACATTCAATGACAAGATATAATGAAATAAATAGCAGTGCTTATTAAAAAGTACTAGGAAAAGTTCCAAAACAGAAATATAAGAGAAATTACAAATCCTGAGATATGAAAGATGCAAGGATTACAAAGGATGAGCTTGCAGCACAAATGAAAAGCAAAGAAATAAAATATGTTATATGTGTGAGACAGAACCTGGATTATGGCACTTGAAACAAAAAGGGTGTCAATGAAAATATTTCCATATGTAAGACTCTTTTGAGAAACATCCAAATATTGCAGCAGGAAACTGTGACAGGAAGAAAGAGCTTTCTACAGCTACCGTTTCTGCATTATTATTAATAAATCAAGAAAAATGTTTCAAAATCAAATATACATGAAATATGCCCCACAAAGATTTCAAAAGAAAGAAAAATTAATTGCCTTCCTATTCTTTCTTTTTTAAAAAAATTACCTGACTTTAAAATGTTGACAGAGTTCCCGTGAGTACTTCAGTTCAAAGCCTGACATCAAACTACTAAAAAACCCAGGAAATGAAAAGTGCTGAATAATTTATCATGAACTGGTGATTGTGGACAGAAATGTCTAAAATAAACTGATACAGACTTAATGATGAAGAAGAAAACAACTAAAAATATGATCTGAAAATACCAAGCCACAAGGGATAATCTTTTTAATCCAGTGCTTGCTACTGCATTTCTCTTACACAAATTGGAACCTGTAAATCTGATTTGTGAATTTTAAGTAGGCCAATTAGGGATCAGATAGATGATTACTTCATTGCTTTTATAATAACACTCCTAGGTAACCAATTCAAAGTTATATTTAATGATCATATATTTTCTCTTAAATCATCTTCTGAATACATTTTGGAAATGGACTGTGACAATGGTTTAAAGCTTTATGCCTGTCCTCAGCTCAAGCCACCACAATTCTGACTGTAATGAGGTTACTCTGCATCTGTCTGTCACAAATAACCTAGTAACAACTAAATGGATTGCCATCAATCTTTCAATTAGAATGTATAACTTTATTAGCACAATATTTTTTGAACTGATTGTATTACTTTGAAAAAGAGCTTTCATTTACTTTGTCATTTAGGGTCAAATGTGTACAATTGCTGGAAGCTGAATAAATAATAAGTTGTTTTGGCTTTGTAGGGCACAGACTACACAAACGGGTTTTCCTTCAGTTCTGTAAGTGAAACAACAAATATTACTACAGAATTAGAAAAGAACTAATGGTAGGCATATTTTTATAATTCTTTACTATCTATTCTAGGATGGCAATGACCAACAACAATAACCAACTGCTAGTTTGTACTTCAGGACAATTTCATATAAATTATTATGTGTTAAATAACTAAAATACATTCAAATATGACTATAATTATGGTGAAGAAAACTATGCCTATACTCAAACTTTTCTTCACAGTTCTTCATGATGGAATGTTAAATCCGCTCTCTCAGAACCACATTCAGGGGCTGGGGATATAGCTCAGTGGAATAAGCGCTTGCCTAGCAAGTGCAGGGTCCTGAGTTCGATCCCCAGTACCACAAAAAAAAAAAAAAAAAAAAGAACCACGTTCACCTTGGCCAGTGTGTGTTCTTTTACTATCCATTTTTCTTTCTTGAAGAGAAAATAGTCAATGCCTATCAGTGAAACAAGGGACAGAGAACTACAGCAAAAGTTAGATTAATGTGCTAAAATGATAGTGCCATATCTGACTGAGATGCAGAGCAACAAAACCAACACAAACAGATGATACAAATTCATGGAAAACTTGGAAGTTATGGTGACTTACAACTCAGAGGCAAAAAGAGTTCCTTCAGAATAATCCACCGGCTGTACCTACTCAGCTATCACAAGTAGAAATCCAGAAACACTCATGTGATCGTGGCTGTGACACTGGGCAGATAGATCTCAGCTACCACAGTTAATGGTTTCTTTCCACTAAGTTTGGCTATCTGGCCTAGATTTTATTATAATTACTGGTCTCATTGCAATTAAAGGTCACTTCCAAATACTATCTGAAAAATGAGCAAAAACAGGAATCTGTCATAATTTCAATGAGATATCTCAAATTGCCTGGGTTTTCCACCTTTCAGCCCTGGTGTGTCTATATCATGAAGATATAATCTTATTCCACTGGGTTCAACATTAAGAATAATTAAAAGTCTGTACAGTGTATGGTAGAAAGAGATACAGGAAAGAACGGGGGGAATAAAAACAGAAAGAAGGAGGGAGGCAGTAAACTTTTGAAAGTAAGACATATGTAAAAGATAAATCACTTGTTATGTGTAATTGAAAATAAAACTGGCTGCCTAAAATACTGTTTTGTATCCTTAGTTCATAACTATAACAAAGGTAGCTGTAATACTTTCCCCAATGTCAGTATTCTTTTCATCAAAAGTGAATCTAATACTTAACAGAAATCTCATTTCTTCCACCTTGATTTTATTTTGCACAGAAACATGTTCCTACAACCCTTCTAACTATATTGTGCCCAGCCTGTTTTCAGAAGTTCCCAAACATACTCATACTGCCCTTTGATTACTCTTAGAAAATTTCTGCTTTGCATCTGGTTCCTGTTAACACAGCCTCTCCCAACCTCGTACACAAGGAGTGGAACTCTGCTGCTATTGGTCTTCTCATAATCGTTCCCAAACTACTTTTTGTGGGCTAGAAGGTTTTATATTCATCATGTACTTTACTTTCTTCCTGCTATGCTCCATTTTCTCCTACTCTGATTTTTCATATTTCTTTGACTTCAACAAAAAAATTTCTCTAACAAGAAAGGCTTTATCACCTACTTTACTGCACAGCAGACATTTAGTTCAAGTCTCCTTAAACTGTGGAAGTGGGTTGTAACCACCTCAATCCTGTGCCAGAAAGCAAGCAGTCTCTGTGCTTGTTTATTCAGGACCCTGGACACTGGGGTTTCTGATAAAGTTTTATTTCAGGAAAGTAACTTTTCAATGGTTTACACACATGTGGTTTTACACACACATGGATTTGAATGAAAGCTGCTGTTCTGCCGCATTGCTTATGTTTATCATCTTCTTGTCTACTGTTTGGAATTGACACAGTTCGATATGCATTTGCCTAATTGTTAAAGTTAATATGCAAGCAGTCAAAAACTAAGAACCGCACCTTACTATACACTGAAATATGCTAAATTTGCAGTAATCGTCCGTGAGTAATACATTGGCTAAAAAAATAAGTGAACCAAATATTTGCAAAGTATACTAATATTCAACCTCGATTACTTTCTAAGTCCCCATAGTATTTTCATATATCTTTGTATATGAAGAGGTAATACTCTAAGAAATCATCTTAGATTATATAACCAGGGGACCAAAACTCTTGACTTAACCAAAATAATGCATAAGAGAAAACCTGCCTGGGGGAAAACACCTTGGTTACACCTCGCCATCTTTCTTAATGGAACTGTATATTATGAGGTCCAGCTAAAAGTCAGACTACTGAATATTTCAATATCTGCCTTCACTGCTCTAAAGTTGCTGCTTTCTAACGTCTATGAAATCAGCTGGCTAACTTGACTGTGACAACACTGAATCAGGTGTACACCATCACTATCTCTATTGACAAGCTGCTTCTCAGAGTTCACATCCTTAACCAGCTTTTGTTGCTGTTGCTCATTTCTCCCCATTCTTCTCCTGTAAGAACATTTTCATCTATACAATGGTTCTGTGTGTGCATGTGTGTGTGAGCATGTGTGTGAATACGTCTGTGCACACGCGTACACGTGTGTGTGTCTGTGTGCATGTGCGAACCCTGGGCAAGTGTTCTAGCCATGCTCCACCTGGAGACCACATGATATTAAAGCCTAAGTGGACCTTCACTGGGTTTTGTGGTCTTACTAAGGGGGACTATATGCAGGAAGCAGCAAAATAGGATGCTGACTCAGGGGCCATTAGGAGAAGCAAGAGAGAATAAAAAACAAAGACAGGGCATTCGCTTTAATTCTGAATTTATCAGACATGGCTCATCAACATTACGCCGCTGGCCTGTCAGAGTGAAAGCACACAAGACGAAAGCGTTTTAATACATCAGTGCTTGCGATATTACCACAGAAGCACATGTGGAAGAGAACTAAGATGGAAGCCTTGGATCGGGCCTCATTCATTCATTTTTTATGTTGTCATCACCACGGAAGAAATTTGACTGAACTTCAGCCTTTAGATTCAGGGTTTTCCATGATAATAGTAATAATATTCCTCAGTGTTATTACTACTATTAGTGTAGTAGTAATCTCATTTCATACTAACTAACTTTGTGCATTTCTACATATTCTTGGAAATATAACAATGAGTGAAAAAATTACATATTAACATTTGACTACACACTAAATGGAAGGGGCAATGGGAGATGAATATCCATAGCAACTTTTGACCCTAATTTCAGGATTCCAGAGAATCATCCAAGAATTTTCAAAGCTAACCAATATATATTTAAGGAAAGGTAAGTTTGGTAAATGCCACATTCCACAGGGAAGGCACCTATAGAATTGCAGAAGAAATTTCAGTTTCTTTTTAAACAGATCAGGAAGGCTTTGGTGATAAATACATACAGTGTCTCACACTACTGTCAGATTAGATCACGGTTAAAGCCTGGACAGGACGAAGGGGTTTTTAATTCTGTGGCATATAGCACTAATAGAAATAATGAATAAATATAAATTTTAATGGCAAAGAGCTCAATCTTTATTTTATTAAAAAGGTAGTATTTCTAAGTTACCTGTTTAGAGTCAAGAGCATGTATAAAATCAAGCCTGTTAAAGTTGAAATCATTTTTCAGATTCACAAATAGTTTATGACAGTACACACAAATATCAAATGTTGTCTCACCATAAAGAATACCACTAGGCACATAAAGTATAAAGCTATAGGGATAAGCACATAAAAAATTATAAATTAGAATAAACCAAACTAAAAGTTCACATTTATTATCTGTCACAATCCTTTGCGACAATCTCTCAAAAGGCCTGGCCAGTTTAAATAAAACACAATTAGCCATAAAACAAGCTGTAACCTCAATTGCATTTGTTTGAAGAAACTAATCACAAGATTATTTTTAATTTTTATGTGGAACTTTGAAATAAAGCTATGAACATTATATTAGAATAAATTGTACTCAAATACACAGACCAGTGGAGCACATTTCCATGTTAGATTACCATTTGCTATGAAGTATTTATTCTACTTAAAACTTACTTAGAATAAAAGAATCATGCAACAGCAATAAAAAACAGGAAAGCAGATTTTAAAATTTGAATTTGAATTTTTCTATGATTTAAAATAATTTGAATAGCAGGAGTTTGATGTGTGGTTTTATTTCAGTCATTCTGATACTTTTGTATACCAAAACAGATTTTCATACATTAACAAATTTCACATTTTTGTCAAAGCATCTTGTTACATGTAGATGGCTTCCTCTGTATTTCTAAATAATTATCCCATCAAATACAATGTGAATTGTTTTTAGAAAATTATAAAAAACACCACAAAATGCCAGTTATAAAAAGTGTCCCCCAGTGGGTGCTTTGAGGTTGTCGAGTAGGTGTATAACTCTTCTACTTTCTGAGATCTGTCATAGTCTGAGTAAAATGTTTCCAATACCCAGTGCTGTGATCACACAGGTAGCTGAGCATGTTATCGCCTAAGCAAATGTGTTATGAGTCCTCAAATGATGGACTACACTAAGGCCAGATGTCAGAGGTGCTGAAATTGATAATCCATCAGTAATTTTCTATCTGTCGCAATAGCTCTGGCCCACTGAACTAAATAAATATGTTTAATCACTGAATGGTCAACTTATCAAATGGTGCCCAGGGCTAATGGGTAGGACCTGTCAAATTTTGAACAGATAAACTAAGAACCATAGCCATCAGCAAGAAAGTCACTACATTCTTTCTCTCTATACCTTCCTATCTAATTTTGGAGTAATATAGATTTAAATGGAAATCATAATAGGAAAAGAAATACTAGACTCACATATTGGGGCTGGGGATATAGCTAAGTGGAATAAGCACCTGCCTGGCAAGCACAAGGTCCTGAGTTCAATTCCTGGGACTGCCAAAAAAATAAAAATAAAAGAGTAGACTCATATATTATATCATACACTTACTATTCCTTCTGCATTTCTTTTTCTATACAACAATCTATGTATCTGCTTCCACTAGGCTGTGGTATTGAAGATATTCCCACAATCAGTGACAGATAACACACAGAAAGCCAACGGTGAACGAAGAGGTAAGGACAGGCTGTGTCAGAGTTACCAGGCTATGTGGAGAAGGTGATCTGTGAAGAAGTCTTCTCAGTCTACAGGATAAAGTTCTCTTCAGGCAAAAGAAACAACCTTCATTCAATCAATAAGCTCAGAGATTCAAAATTGCTGAATATGAACAGTTACATGACAAGCCTCTGCCATACAAACATTAATCATAGTTAATGAGATAAAAGCTTTAGTAACGTGTGACACTGAAGAAATGATAGATCAGGCATCCTTTCATTGAATGTGCCAACAGCTATGTGATTATACCAGCCAGCTGCCATCAATTCCAGAATGAAAATACTGTGATTAGATGCACCACACTGGCCACAAACAGCACTGATTCTTCATCAAGACTCATGGAAGTGCACACAGAGCATTCACAGTATTTAGTTCTCTATGTCTTACTTTGCCACCATGCACAAGCTCCCATGGCAGACAGCTCTTGAACTTGTTTATTCACACTTGCTTAATCCTGATTCTGCAAACTGACTCAGCCTGTAGGGTTAAGAAGATGGATGAGAGTCACGGGGGCCATGAAGAGGTCAGGGTTATGGTGTCATTCGATCGCATTAAGTACATCACTCAAGACACCAGTCACTCCAAAGGTCACTCCAACTGAAGACTCTGGTATAGCTACAGGAAGACCCCTAGGACAACATAAAGCAATTGCTTTTTCAGATCTGGTATTACATATAAAAATATAACAATTCTAATTTTGCATCTATTTTAAAATGTCTCCTGATCATAGGTCTCTCAATTATATTTTTACTAATAAATAGCCTTAAGAAATTCAGAATTAAGAACCTCTAAATTTCCATGTGAAAAAAAAAAAAACAGGTTCACATTGTAAAAGGATCCGTAGAAGTCTAGTGAATCCATGAATTAGCAATTACCCTGCTGATTTTTATCAGGTAAATTTAAGATCTATTATTGATACTGGTTAGTTTCTAAGTGAAGGAGGACTACTATTCATAAAGATATGACAATAATTACAAACCTGAAAGTCAATTTTTTGTGTGGTAGAGATAGTAATAATTTTAAATTCTACTACAAAGTTGTAAACTACTTCACACTAAAACTATTACATAAAGACCTCTAAGGTAATACAATGTTCTAATTTGGAAGGAGTTATTGAACAAGTTTCAAATGTAGATTATGTCTATTTTCACATACTTGTACAAGTTACTATGGGAACATTATAAATTTTTTGAAGAAATTAAAATTAGAGTTTCTATTACTATATGCAGAATTTTATCTTTTACTGAAGTATTAAACAAAACTGACTCCGTTTCACAAACTACTTTCAAGGTTATAATATTGACAAAGACTAAAACAAAAATACAATGAAAAAATGATGCTTAACTTCTGGTCGTAGTTTCTTTCACTTTTCTATATTTTCTAGCATTTCCAAAATAGAAATATATACAACCAGGAAAAGAATATAAAATTAAAGGTAAAACAAGCAAACAAAAATATGCTTCTTCATGCTGAAGATGACTAAATTGTTGAGGAACAAACAGATGACAAACGTGATGATTCTTTGATAGACATGTTATTTGTAAAATTACGTTATTTGGATAAAAATGTTTGGATAAATAGGGTGCATCTTACCTAATGAAACATTTTTGCACTAAGTGTAAGTCAAATGACTGTCAAAAATGTAACATCTTTGCTGTATTATGTTTTGCTCTTTTTTAGAAAAAAGTTATTTATATAGTAAGAATTCATATTTGTATACTTACTACTTTATAGAACTAGAAATATTGGTCCATGAGGTACATAATTTTTCAAAAAACCTTAGACCTAAATGGTTGACTGAAAAGAACAATGACTTCATTACATGGTCATGAGGTGAACAAGGACCTTGTGCACACGGATACATGATCGGGTAATTCCTCAAAAGACATGTAAGATTAAGGAACAGCCTCATTTTACTCAACATATTATCAATTACTTGTCAGCTAGAGTTCACATAAAGAACTGATGAAAAGAAAAAAGGTATCCAGGAAAAGAAAAAAGAGTAGAGGAAGGTCAATTAAAAGGACCACTGTCAAATTTATTTGATAACCAAGGTTGTTGCCCTTCTAGGTCTGGAAGCGAAAGGTAGTTGATGGGTTAGAAATGGATTATTTTACCCTTGAACTTAATCCAGTAATTGTACACTGACACTGTACACCAGCTCACTCATTTTGCCCCTTCTCTGGAGGAAAATGATCTAATTGAGTCCTCTTCACCTTAAACTCAAGAAAATGGGTCAAGAGAGGTAAAAGGTTTTGCCAAAAACAGAGGACTAGTTAATAAGGCTGGAGCCTCCTCTCTTAAATTCCCAGAATTATCTTTCCCTATATTGATGTATCATAAAATTGGCTACTTTACTTGTGATCTCATAACTGCCTCTCCTTAGCCATGGGTTTTAAGTCCTTTCCCTTCCTTAGGTCTCAGTTTCTCTATGCAAACAAGAAAACTGGTGATCTTTACAGTTTGCCAAGCTAGCAAGCCCTTACATACTACCGTTTTATGATGACCTGACTCAGAAAGATTGTTTCTTTTTATTTCTAATTTAATCCCATGTTCGTTTCTTATGAGAAAGCTTCCATTAATGCCCCTATAATTAACATCAAACCCAAATGGAATGAATGGGAGATTTTCTTATGCATAGAGTAAGGACCCTTAAATAAGCATGAATAATGGTAACATTTCCCAGAAGACAACGATGGCAGTTCTCAAGTATGATTAACTAGACCACTCCCTGTCTCTCCTCCACAGAAATAGAACAGTTAATTTGCATGTCATCTGATATAAAGAGAGTCTAACATATAATGGGTTTTTACCATTGGGTACTTCATTAGTAAAGCCTTTCCTTATGATGTGTCAGAAACAGAAAAGACAAAGCAAATTGAGATTCGTACATCTCTATTAATGACATACACAATTGAAGATCAGACTCCATCAGCTTATCCATCAATCCCAAAGAACCAACTAAGTACTTGGAAGGCTTTTCGCAAGTTGACCCATTTGTAGGTTTCCTGTTTAACAATAGGCTTTTGATGGAATCTGCTTTTAAAAGAAAATCCTATATGAATATTAAACACAGCATTTTCCTTCTCTTTTTAGAATATTCAAAGCAGATCTAGCAAGAAAACAAAAATAGCCAGCCTTTCTATCAATCTGCTCTTGAATCTGGACATGTGGGTCCTGGGGAATTATATGTTATAAATGAGGGGGTGGCTCACAAAATGCAATTAATTTAATTGCTTATAATCTCAAAGGATTTTGAAATAAGATGTGCAAGATGTATGCACAAATGAAAATCTTCAAGGACTTTTCATGAAACATAATACAACATTTAAGGATATTTCTTCCATCTTGTGGGATTTCTTGTAAATAGGAAAGTGATGTGAATTATTTTTTCTACTGAATATGACAGCAGGTACAATATATTGTTACTTCTTTTGCTAATTCTGCAAGTTTCTTTTTAGAGGGAAAACATAAAGCACAACCATACAAAAATATGGAATTTTATATAAATTTTTAAGTTCATTTCTTTCTGATCACTACACCCTATTGGCTTTGGGCTGTCTACAGTTCCCTTCCAATCCAAGGAAAGAAGAGATCACAATTGCTGCCTGGCAAGCTGAGATAAAATCTGATCCCTCTCTCCCTCCCACTGCACCCCTCTTTTTTCTCAGATCACACAAAACAAATGTATTCTCTCTTTTGCATGACCGTTCTGGGTGTCCTTGGCTAAAACTATTGGACCTATCAGTGTCGGCCTTGCTCTTGGATCAATAACCCCAATTCCTACAGCCTTTCCTACTTACAGCTATATATATTTCAATTACACCTCATAGGCTTGAATCCTTGATCTTTATCTTTTAGGGGCATGGCTGCTCTAAAGGTGAATTTAAACTGATGCTCAGAATTATAAACAGTGTTCCATTTTAATTACAAAAGTACAGAATCAAGCTGACATGGACGTCTTGATTTGAACCTTTAGACTAAGAGACTGTTTGGCAGCTATTAATCTACCCTACTCATTAGATTGTGTATCTGACACTATTACTTAACTTCAATGAACAATTATTCTCCTTTTATTTCAACTTCCTCTTCTACTAAAAATTAAAATACAATTCTTATCATTAAACTACAAAAATAAGGAGCAAAAATCAGAGGCACAAGAACAAGTAACAGAAATATACACAGAGTATATTACAACTGAATTTAACTGAACTCATTTTCAAACACTATATTTGTGAATCTGAACAGGTGAATTGTAAGTAGTCATGGACATTTAATAAACACATGTATTTGTCAATATTTTATTAAAAACAGAAGAATTTAAAAGTTGTCAAATAAGCTATGGAGTTCCTAAGAACTGTTATTTTCTTTACATATTATCATCTAGAGAGTGCCAACTACTTATTTAACAGCAGTTTTAACGTTTTTTTCATTTTGTTTTGTTTTGCTTTTGTGGTACTGGGAATCAAACTCAGAATCTTGCACTTGCCAAGCAGACACTTGTGCCACTGAAGTATATCCCCTGCCCTACTTTGTATTTTAAAATAAGTATAGATCATAGGAATTAATAAAAATACAAGAGAGATGTCTACACTTTACCACACTGACTGTAGTTACAACTTACATAAGGATAGTATGTCTGAGGGATGAATTTTACATTGGTACAGTGTTTGTGTTTGTAGAGTTCTATTTCATCTCATCATACATGTATATTAGTATTGTATGACCACCATCAACTGAGGTATGAAATTATCACTACAAAGAGCTTCCTGTTACTGTCCCTTCGTGCTTACACCCATCTTCTCTCCCCTTCATTCCTAACACTTGGCAATCACTAATGCTTTCAATCACTATAATTTTGTCATTCTGAGAATGCTATGTAAATGGAATCACATACTATCTGACCTTTGGAATTAGCTTTTATAATGCCTTTTACACAGACCATAATGTCTGTGAGACACATCCAAGTCACTGCATATGTCAATAATTCAATTATTTTTATTGCTGAGTAGTACTCCACAGTGTGTACAGGGTAGTTTGTTTCATCATTCACCTATTGGGTGGGGAGTATTTTATTTGCTTCTTGTTTTCTACTATTATTAATAAAATTGGTATTAAAATTGTGCACAACTTATTGTGAGCAGGTATAGTTATGATTTCTCTAAGTGTCCATGGGTAAAATAGTACAGTATATGTTCTTTTAAAGTGCGTTTTTAACAATGGTCAATGTGTTTTAACCAAAGTGTGTACTAACAACTTTCTCTTCAGCAAGGTAGAAGAAATTTGGTCTTTCTGTTTCCTTAGCCATATTTGATATTGTCACACTTTTTATTTTGCCTGTTTTTGAAAGTATGTAGTATTCTCATATATGGCTTTTAATGTGTTTATTTGCCATTCATATATCCTTTTCTGTACAATCTCTATCTCTTGTACTTTCCAATTGCATTACATATTTTATTTCATGTTGAGCTTTAAGAGATCTGTATGCATTTCAGACATGAGTCTTTGATTAGATCTATGGTTTGCAACTATGTTCTCCCAGGACTCAGCTCCTCTTTTTGTCCTGTTAATGGACAGCTGCACAGAACAAAGTTTCTAATTTTAAAGAAGTCAAATTTACTGATCTCATCGTTTGGATTTGTGCTTCTGACATGTTTTAGAGCTATAGTACTCACCAAACTGTTTACCAAAGGGTTTTTCTTGTCTCCCATAAATTTTGCAGTTTTGTGCTTGCTTTACATTTAGGTCTATGGCCCACTTGAAATTAACTTTTGCATACTGTGCAAGGTATCTGTTCTGACTCAGTTTTCTTTCTGGTGGATATCTCATGGTTTCAGCATCACTGGTTGAAGAGATTATACATTTTCCTTCAGTTTTTAAATTGAAAAATAAATATAATTTAAAAACCAAATGGACGAATAATTGGCAGTAGTGTATACTAATCTTAGAAACTATCAAAGTCAGCAAATGTCTACAAATATGGCCACCCATGAAATAATGCATATGAAGATGACAACAAGTCCCAAAACTCTGGGAAGTACGGTAAGGTAGCAGTGCTGTTATCACACTCCTTTTATATAAACTTAGGCGGGTTATCTCTAGATATTAAATGATAGATGACTAAACTTATAAATTGGATTCTTAGTCTCCAAGCTGCTTTGGCCTGCAAACATGTCAATAAGGACTTCAAGTGATGGATTTTGCTGATACTGATATTTGACAACTAGGAACTGTGGAGAGAAAATCAAATTACTTGAATAAACTAATGAGCTCTCAAATGTCAATATACAACTAAAGAAAAAAATAAGAGATTACTCTATTTGGTCTTTCTTTCCTTTGAATCATAGAGTCGCAGCATCAAAACGATGCTTTATACTTCAACTAGTCCAGCATTGACACTACTCCAGCACTATCTGCATGCGTATATAGGTAGATAATTCTACATTATATAAAATACACTTTGAGTAAAGCGCCTAAGGCAAACTAATGATTTCTTCTAATCGTAAAATGATTTTATCTGTTTCTTTAAATTAATCAATGTGAATGTTTAGCACAGTGACTAAGAAAATAGGCTTAGAGCAAGCACTGAGTTCGAACTCTATCGCTTTCTGTTCAAAAATCGGCAAATTAATTTTGCCTCAAGTATAATAGAATATTGCTCAAATATTGTGGTTCTAGAAAACTGAACAAACTGTGAGTGTCAAACACTGGAGCAAAGCTGGAACTCGGGTAACAGCGGTGACTACTGCTACTCATTTTCTGCCTGTAGAAACCGGGTCTCCAGCGTACCGGCTCCTTATCAGCATGACTTCCCTCTTCCTCTGCATTCAGAGACTATGGTGATACCTCCGGGCTCCTGATGGCAGGCAGCACATCCCGCCTCACCGTGGTCAACACTTTGATGGGGAGAGTTATGCTTTGGTTTTGTTTTCTCATTGTGGTAAGAAAATTATATATATATATATATATAATATATATATATATATATATATATATATACACACACACACACAAAATAAAACATAAATACCTTAACCATTTTGGAGTGTTATTGATATCCACATTGTTGAGTGATGATTCTCTAAACATCACCTTTCAAACTGAATCCCTATGCAAGACCCTAGGTCTGTTGAAAGTATCTGTATGTCAGCACCTAACTGATACTCAGTAGTCTGAAGGAATTGGACCAAATGTAGCACAACAAATTGGTATTTCCCCTTGAGCTACACATTAATTTTTAAAAGTCCTGCCAGGGCTCCTTCGAAATGCCATCTGCTTTCCCCATATCTACTTAGTTCACCCCTCGCCCCTGGTTCCTTCATTTGTGGTGGGTCTTCCTGTGCCAATTTTTTCTTGTGCACGTCCACTTCACACTGTTAAACATTTTTCTTTTCATTTCTTACCTCCAGATGACAAGCCCAAATCAAAAGGGGTACCCCGAGGTCTTCAGGGAGAAGAGCGAGTTCTTAAAATGTGCCTTAGACCCTTTACCCCTTACAGAGACATAATCAGTGACCAACCCTCGCGACTTAAGGCAGGAGAGGTTTACGTGAGCTTCCAGGTTTAGTGAGTCAGTTGGCTCCGAGACAGAAACATGATGCAGACGAATACAAAGCAGGAAAGGTCCTCAGCCCGTGGCAGTGAAGAGACAGAAAGAGGGGAGGAGCTGGGGCACAAAGTACTTTTCCAGGTCAGGTCCCCGGGGTCACCAATCCAAACAGGCCTCACCTCTTAACAGCACATTCACTTTCTGAGCTTATCAGCGGAGGAATCAACTCCCGAACCCAGCGACTACGCGAGCCACTCACCTCCCCCATGCATAAAATCTGGGGACATTTCAGATCTGAACCATAAGGGTCCGTTTATTCATCACCAGTCTCTCCCTTCCTTTTCTTCCCTATATTCATTCTCCGATCAAACTAATGTATCTTTTACCAAAATTAGTCAAGCACAATCTCAGACCTTTGCTTTTCCACTTCTCTCCTGTTTTCTAAGGTTACTCTTCACTCCTATTTACCCAGAAGCATTTGGTGAGTATGGCTTTTACCCTGTGGCTTACACTGTCTATAGCTCTTTATCCCGCACTGCAGTGGTACTTCTCACTGAATGAGCTTCACAGTATAATACAAGCACCATCCAGGCTGTGGGCCTCTTAAAACCATTTTGTTCCCAACAATTAGGAAACCTAGTAGAGACTCGCACACTGATTTATGGAAAACATGTCCTCAGTCAACGTGAATAAGCACAGAGACCAAGGGGAAAATGAGATGATGACTCATATAAAATGAATCATATCAAATATGTCTTATGTTATGAAAAGAAAAAGTTGTGTTTGTGCATGCATATGTGTGTGCATATATAAAGTTTGTTTCAAAATCTTGTATAAATATAGGTGTTAGATACTCATATCCCCCAAAATAATTACCTTCATAAATACAAAGACTTACTTGTATAACTGGAAAATGATTTGATTTCCAGAAAGAAGCATAAATTGATAAAAGAGAGCTCCTGCTCTACCTGAATGTTAACTTATGCTAATTTTCCAGACTCCAGTTGTGATGTTTTCAGCTCTCAGTGGTTTAATGAGAGAAGCCAATCAGACTTTTCTTGTTGGATATAATCCAGCCTGATATTCTTGCTTGCTGGACTTTCAGAATCAACTTCACAACTGGCTGAGATTGACAAAAGAATAAGCGACCAAGAACTCCTTTAGACAGCAGAGTTCTGGAAAATAAAAACAAAAACTAAACAAAAAAGTGGACAAAAGGAAACAAAAAGACCCAGCAGCGATTCGACAGATCCGGTTCTGTGCACGTGCCATACCTTCAAAGCATCTGCCTTTCTTACATTTCTTATTGAAGTTTCTTCAAAGGCCAGAGCCATGGTCTGAATACTTGTGTTTGCCCAGCCCTAACTCATGCTGAAAGCCTGTCCCACAGGATGAGGGCATTAGGAGGAGGCGCCTTTGGGAAGCGCTTAGGTCCGAGGAGGAGCTCTCCTAAATGGCATCGCCACCTGTCCTCCAAGCTCACACTGAACCTGGGCCTCAGATGCAAAAACTCCAGATGGTAAAAAATAAATTCCTGCCGTTTATGTGCCACGCAGCCTGTGCTAGTTTGGTATAGTGGTTTGAACAGCTTAAGGCAGCCAGCGATGGGAAATGTAGATAACTGGGGTAGGAAATCACCAGTAACCTACAGAATTCAAAGAAGCCGTCGCAAGCATGGACTCAACATTGCTCACAGAGAGTACATATGAAATCTTCCCAAACATGCGTGAGTATTTTCTAAGTGACAAAAATGTATAAATGCCTCCTAATTAAGATACAGGCAGCTAGGAATACTCTGCTTTTGAAAACTCCTAAGAAGAAAATCAATCCCAATGGTATATAGTGGTAAACAGAGCATCAGTGGTATACAGAACATCGATATTATACTTGGGCCTCATTCCTTAGCAATTAAAGCAGGGACTTGTACATACTTCCGCACACGAAAATATTCTCAGGGCTGAATAAAACTTGGACCTACTTCTGTCAGAAGCTCATCACATGTATTGGCTCATGCATAAAAGACACACATTTTACAGAGAATGGAGGGCTGGATTCAGAATGCAAAGAATTAGACAACAATGATCAGAAATAAGTTCAACCTGAAGAAGGAAACTTGGAGACTTGTCATTACCCTGAAACAAACTTGGGAGAAAAGCATATGAGACTCCACACAATAATATACTTCCTAACATATAAATACTTTTAGTAACATCAAATTTTGTCTACACAATGTTAGCAATCTAAAAAAAATCAAAGATTTATAGTAGGAAAACACTGTGCAATACTGAAGTTTTAAACTTTACAATAATTTCTAGGACCACTGATATAGCTCAGTGGCACAAGTGCCTGCCTGACAAGGTCAAGATCCTGAGTTCGATTCCTGGTACCAAAAAAAAAATTCCGCACTTAAGAAAAAAGCAGTCCTCAACATAGTGTGTCTTTTTAAGCCTTAGCATCAGTACACATACCCTTCCCGGTCATTCTACAGGTGGGATGTCTATAATTGCAGAGCTCAGAATTATACTCAGAATTGTACTGCTGATATGAATAAACTTTAACCGAAAAGAGAACATCAGAATTTCACTTCTTTCATGGGCTTTCCCTAGAATCACAGTAAATTCAAGTAATTGTCAGTGAATGGCAAGCTGAGACTTTTATTGAGAGGGTGTAGATATGATTGATTTAATCAACAGAAAGAAATCTAACAAGAAAGTACAGCATTATACATATTTTAAAAGATTATAAGTTCAAACATGTTCCCCAAGTGTAGCTTTTCAGCCTTTCATTTGTGAAGATCAAAGGGAAGGGCCGTAACTATTTGAATACATTTAATAAAGCATCACAAAATTAAAAGGCATAGCTTGAAAACAGCTCAAGGAGTGCATTCCCAATGTTACCCAAAGTATGTATCTTGAGCTATGAAAGTTTTTTCAGTGGTTTGTATATTCTCTCTCATTCCCCACATCACCAAAAAATATCTTATCTCTCCTGACATTTATAGAAATAAAAATAGTGAGCATTGTGAAAAAGTCAGTTGTTCTTATATTCTTTTTTTGTCAAATTCTGTAAATATCAGTTCTGGTTTAACTCATGCTTTTCGTGCATTAAAAAGGATTTATTTGCTTGCATGTGTATCTGTTTTAAGGAGGGCATGGAATAATGATAGGTATTTTCTGCTTATCTAATCTTGCAACTACTTAAGCAACATTCATTACAATCACCCATTAATTTCTTATGCTGCTCTTTCCAAGTAAAGGGAAAAACATTGAAATATATAGAGGAAAAAGTAACCTCGCAAGGGGGCTGTGGTGGGATTTACCTGTAATTCCAGCATTCTGGGAGCCTGAAGCAGGAGGATTTCAAGCCAAGCCCAGCCTGATAAAAGTAGCAAAGCCCATCTCAAAATACATGAAGAAGGGCTGGGTTCAATCTCTAGTACCAAGAAAAGTTACCTGGGAATAGGAATATTAGTTATCCTTAGGAAAGAAAATGTCAGTTACTTGAAAACAGAAAATTTTCAGGACAAATAAATGAAGGACAAAAAGCAAAATGAAGATTCAAAGCAGAAAACTATCCAACTTAGTTGGGATAGTTAAAATAGTCTCATAAGTTACTCAAGGATTTATTCCATCAATTAATTCATACTTAAATGAGATTAAAAAGAAACATTATGGGCCTCCTTCCTTAGCAATTAAAGCAGGAACTTATACACACATCCGCACAGTTATGGATATGCAATGTTTCCATATAATTATTTTATATGTTTAATTATTTGAATCTTCATTTGTGGACATTTAACATAAAAAGTCTACCAGCAATCATTTACCAACATTGATCAAATAGTAAATATCTTTCAGGACTGTGCCAACGCTAAGAGGGGAGTTGCCACAATTAAATGGTTCTAATAAATAGCATTTAATCTATACTTTAAAACTGTTCAAAACATTACAAAAGTTTCCACGTAACTCATTAATTTTACTCCGAGGTACATGCCCAGGGGAATATCCAAATGAAACCATACATCCATATAAAAACTTGTTCAAAAATAGTCATAGCAGCATTAGGCACTATATACCAAGTAGAAACAACATAAGTATCTACTAACTGGTAAATAAATTATAGTATATCAATGCCATGGAATATTACTCCACAATAAAAAGGAACAGCATACTGATATGTCACACAAAAAAGATGATCCTTGAAAACATTAACGCCAAGGGAAAGAAGTCAGTCACAAAATATTATATTGCATGATGGTATACATGGAATATCAAAAATGCATAAGGATAGAATATGTTCTGTCGTTTACTTTGGGGTGGTGTGGTGAGAACTGGTGGTTAACTTGTAACATCCAGCTAAACTGAACGAGCATGGTTCTGGTGTGAGAGGCCCACCTGAGGATTGTTGCCAGCAGTGTGAGAGGCAGACTGACCTCAGAAGCTGTTGGGACCTAACTGAATTTGCTTGAAAAGCTGGTGGGAAGCAGTTAGGGAGCTGTTGGTTCTCCTGAGGAGCTTATCAGGCTGGCTTTCCTGATGAACTCAGCAACTCTCATCATCGAAGGAGCTCAGGACCTTACTGTCACTGAGACTGGCTACGGTTCATTTTGGGAGAGCTCTGGCCTCGCTTTGAGCATCCCTTCCTGGCTCTGGAGGGGAAGATGGTGCACTGCTGAGTCTCCTAGAAAATCTTGTCCCACTGGCTTTCCTCATCATCAGGGGAACTCAGGACCTCACTGGCACTGAGGATAGCTGTGGTAATTTTGAGGGGAGCTCTGGGTCTTACTTTGAGCACTGCTTCCTGGCTCCCATGCAGATCCCTCAGCCTGCTGGCACAGACCCTTCATCCTTCTGGCACAGACTTCCTAGGTTCCACCACTGACCTTTGGGCCTTCCCAACACAGATCCGTGAAACAGACCCGCATGAGACATTGTCATGGGCTCTTGGCCTCTGGTTGAATTCACAGGGGTTTGGGGGTGTGGGTGGTCATTGCTATGGGCTCTAGGTCTTCAGCTGAACTCATGCAAGACACTACCATGGGACCCAGTCCCTCAGCTGGATTCTTTGATCTTTAGTGTGTGGACAGATTTCCTGCACTCTCTTTGTGTATGGCTCATTGAGTGACTAAAATAAAATAATTTATAAATTCTGTTTCCTGTATTGTTCCACTTGCAAAGACCCAAACTACAACAGATGGGGAGAGACAAAGTTCAGAAAAAAAGGAAACTGATTGATAATTGGTTTCTTTCAGGAGTAAGGAAAATGTCCTAAGTTATATTATGTAGTTGATTACAAAACTTTCTGAATATTCTAAGAAAATATTAAAGGGTCTATTTTAAATGAGTAAAACAATAGTGTATATGAGTTATATCTCAATAAAACATTAAGAATAAACTGTCCATGCCTTACCCTTCTTACAGTTCAATGATCTGATGTCTTTAAGAAGAATACAGATATTTTGCCTGGATAAAATTCATATACATTCAAAAAATAACATAAAAACATGGGAATTTACATACTGGCCCATCTGAGTCTATCAAGGAGACTAGGGTGTGTTTGTGTTCAAGGCCACCTGTGCCTCTCACATGAAGTCAAGCTACTTCTGCAACCTTCCCTCCTTCCTCATGCAGATAAAACATCGGTTCCACTTTGAATGTGAAGCAAACAGGATCATTATGTTTGTAGAGCAGTCTGTAGCTCTGCTGTTCTAGCAATCTGTGACCTATACATAATGCAATGCCTGCTCCTTCTCTAAGTGACTTTCTTACAGCATGAGCCTTGATACACAGGGCATGAAGACCACAAAATAAAGGAAAAAAAGAAAACAGAAAAACAAAAGGACAAAAGAAAAATCACCCTGCAGCCGTAGAATTTAATCTATTTGTTATTCCCCAATTGAATTAAGAATCATGTCTCTTCTCTCTCTTGTAGCTGCCTCTGAAGCCAACTTTTAAACATTTGGCTGTTTTAGTCATCAAAGCAAAGGTGAATCACAGCAAATCTGAAAATTTCTTATGTTTTGCTTTAGAAGTAATGAAAGAAAAAAAAAAGATTGGTTTCTATGTGACCCCTGACCTTTGAATCACAACCCCCTGCCACTGAGGTGCTTTGAGCACCTCACTGAATCTCTCCTCTCTGCACTGGCACAGTGCTGTGAAAAGGAAACGGAAAAAATAATCTGGGGACTTCATCAATTTTTCATGAATTTTCATTTAGGCCAGAACCCCCTCTTCTCCTGGTCGATAGATCAAGCTGCTGTCATATATTCACCACCTGGGGCTACAGCTGCTATCTCTAGAGGCAGCTGCCTGCACATAGAGCCCTGTGCCCCTCCTGTTGCCGGCCCCAGTGCGCTGGTACTAGCCGAAACCCTATCTGTCCCGCCCTGCCCTGCTCTCCCAGTGGCTCCTTGGGAAAACCACACGTTAACTTCTTGAGTGCCGGGTCCTTGGTTTATGGTTCCTTCAACTGTTCCCTAACTCTTTAAAAATCACTTCTTTCCTAAAGCCCTTTCTTCAGTTTGAGTGATTTGAAAGATCTTTCTCAACTACCATCTTTTCCAATTAAAAAAAAGATAAAGCAAGAATGAGTTAATTCAAATCTCCTCTGCAATCACTGGTCCTCTACTGTAGTGATCCACTACATACAGCTGAAATATATATTAAGCAAAAAAAAAAAAAAAAAAAAAAAGAACATGCTAGAGAAAATCACAGGTTGATTCCCTCACAACCAACCAAGGTAGGTGGCTCTCAATAAAAGTTTATATTTTATACTATAGTGAAATCCTGTATGTTTGTAATTATAATAAAAATCTAGGTGAGGCAAAGTGAGTCAAACACACTATTTGAAAAATCAGTAATCCTTTCACAGTAAAAAGCTTTGACAAGTTTATTAATTATGGATGCAGTCTCTTTTTTGAGACAAGAACTCATTATGTGGTCAAGGCTGGTTTTGAACTCATGGCAATCCTCCTCCCTCAGCCTCCCTGAGTGCTCGGTGTAGAGTGCACCACTACACCCAGCTTGAATTCATTCTAGACAACATAGATACAGCTGAATCAGTGGTCCTTATCTAACTGTACTCCAGTGAAATTTTGCAATGTCCACTGTAAACATTTTGGGTTGATACAACAAGCTTGGGAAGAAGTCCTACTTGTATCTTTTGGGCAGAGGCAAAGATGCTTCTAAACAGCCCGCAGAATAGAATAAAAACCCCATCCACAGAGAGAACCACCTGATCCCCAGTGGCGGTGCTGCAGATGTTGAGGTGCCCTGCTCTAGTTTCCACACACCTGCATTAGAGGTGCATTTTTGAAAGTACAGGCACGATGTGCCACCCAACTGCTCACCTACCCCTCCCCCCCCGTGTGCTCTCTCCATTGCCAGAGGAGCCACAGCCACTTTATACTTGACACCAATGTCTTATGAACATGGTGCCGGCCACTTTTTTTTTTTTTTTTTAATGGATTCGTTTTCTTGTCATTTCATGGCCCACATCTTCTGCCTCTAACGTGTCTTCTGAGCCCGAACTCTGGCATTGGTCCTCCTTTCCTTAGCTCACTAGTAAACGCTGGTATTAAAAGCAAGGGTGTCAGGCCGCTTTCACGGCTCCCTACACACAGCTGGCCTGGACAACCGCCTCTGCTCTCATCCGCTCCTATGGTCTCAACCTCTACTGGAAAGAAGCCTTTATGAAATCAAGGCTCTTCTTTTTAATAGAAATGAGATTTTTTGCCTTAATACCTCATGTACATGTCGACTGATAAGCCAAAGTGACCGTACACACTTGTGCTCACTAGCCCTACATATCTGAGAATCACAGCCCACATTCCCCAGTTGACCTTAAAGTGATAGAACCTATAGACCCTAAATATGATTTGCACCATTTCCAGCAGGTCAGACCAGCTCTCGCTAGGGAAGTCAAGACCAATAGGTAAGAAAAGGTCACAAGGCTTAGAAGTAAATGTCCTTGGTAATGTTTCATGAAAGACATAAGAAAGAAAAGACGGATGAGGAAATGGAAAGAGATGAGCCACATACAGATGAATATTATTTGATCTTGTGCTGCCCCAAATGGCATGAACTGTTGACAGGGCATTAGAAGAAAGAGTTTTATTCACTAGCTAAATTCAATTTGGAAGGCTTCTTATTTCCCTCTCTAGATCGTAAGTAATTCAAGCATTCCTTAAAGCTCATTTATTTGAAAATAAAAAATGCTACTGTCACATTACATGAAAAAGAATCATGATTTAAATTTTTCCTACTAAAACAGTTGGATTCATTATTAATGATGCAATTAGGAAAGACGGTAATCCCTTTAGCTGAAATAAAAATGAAAGATGCATGTGGGTTGGGAGCAATTTTAACAAAGCTAAAACTCAGAGAAAGAAAATATTTACAACTGCTCTGTAATAAAATGACTGACCAATTTAGATAAACTTTAATTTGGAGAAGATGAACTAAACATTTAAAAACAAGTATTTGGTTTTAAGTACATAGAAGAAAAAATTGTGAAAAAAACAAATTTCTTCATTTATTTAAAATAGGCCAGATTTTATATCACATTTCTTCTAATAATATTAAAAGTTAGAAGCCTGAGGTCTGCTCCTGGGTTCCTGGCTAACTTACTACCTGCATCCTGGTTATTTAGCAGCTCAGATCTCATTTTCTTTCACTTTCTTATCTGTTAAATGGGGGAATCATTTGTCATATTTACATAAAGGAAATAGGATGAAAGTCAGTAGAATTTACCATGGAAACATTTAACAATGTTTGAACTAAAGTTCTCAAGTTACAAGGGAAAAGTTAGAATATTTGCATTCTTGATATTTTGTTGTAAATTTCAAATATTAATACAGTGAATGTAATCTCAGTTTTTGCTGAAGCAGCACTATAGTTAAAAAGGAAATACCTGGTCCCCACCGCAAAATAGCTTTGCTTTCTAAGGTTCTGCTATTTATATATCTTGAGTTTGTTCTTATAAAAAATTGAGGTCTGAGAGTTGTTTTACTATTGGAGCTATATACTTCAATCATCCATGGGCTCCAGGGTTTTCCTAGTCAAAATTATTAATCAAAAGACTGGATGGTGAACAACAGCTTTGACTGGGATAGCTGACTAGACATAGTAAGAGACACTTTCACATGTGAAGGCAAAGAAATATTTTTGAGAATTTCAATACACATACACATGATGAGAGATACATTCACCAATCCCATGTTCCCAAACTGACATGGAACGTGTGATTACGGATACCAACTTTTATTAAAATGGAGATGCCAGGAGCTATTATCTAATACCGCACTCTCAGTTCTATATAAATACATGTGCACCTGGAGTCCCTCAGTTACACTTCTCTATGAAAACTGACATTATGACCAGAAGGTTTAAAAAGTATAAACTTTTCTTAAGTGCAACTGTTACCATGTCATTCACAATTCGTTCTAGAGAAAAGCTTTCCTCAAAACAAATAATCGAAATTATGTACCACTGTTTAAATTACAATGCCAAATTCTTACATGTAAGCTAAAGTAATCTACCATATATTATTAATTTGTTTTATAAAACAATGCATGCAGTCAAATGGATCGTGTAACCTGTGTTAAATTAATGTAAAGTATGGGTAATTTGCTTTAGCTATTTGACCTACACGATAAATATGTATGTGTATAATAAACAAAACCAAATAAATCAACAAAAAATCCTTAGCTAATGCTGATGAACGAAATTAAATAGAAATGGGAGACACTCCCATTAGTGGACATTTTGTTGCTACATAATGATGAATTTGAATGCAAAAACTAAATTATAATTGCTGCTATTGTTTGTGTTTTCTCCCTACCATACTAGAATAATTATTCCTGAATTTGGTGGGGAACTGGAAGAGTTAAGATAATCTAGAGATAAGAATGGGGGTTGGGGATATAGCTCAGTGGAATAAGCACTTGCCTAGCTAAGCGCAGGGTCCTGAGTTCGATCCCCAATACCGCAAAAAAAAAAAAAAAAAAGAAATAGAGATAAGAACGTATGTGTTTGTGAAAATTTAGAAAATATTTAAAAGTCACATATACATATAAAGTATAGTTATATACAGTAATACAATATGTAATTTTATAGTCATATATATATGCAGACAACAGTATTCTATATAATATGTCGTTATATTTATAGTTTTATGAATACAGTACATGTGGCTTATCTATAGAACTTATGCTGTGTACTTGATGCCATGTTACATGTAAACATTTCATTTTAATGTAAATAAGTTTAATACTTGAGTATATCCTCGCTAAAATTTCTTTTTTTTTTTTTTCTGGTACCGGGGATCGAACTCAGGACCTTGCACTTGCCAGGCAAGTGCTTATGCCACTGAGCTATACCCCCAGCCCCTCTCGCTAAAATTTCTAATTTTAAATATGATCAGCGCACTGTATTGCTGCCTTGCTTCAATGTAACATGAGCCCCATGTTGATTTTAAATAAACATATTAGTTGCAGCACCTAGACCGTTATTGTTTTAACCGGATTTCTTTGGAGAAACCAAAGTAAAATTATACAATGTTGTTTTATTCTTTAGGTATTAATATCTATGAGAGAAAAAAATCAAGGTTTAGTGAAAAGAAATGAAAGTGCCCGTATAAAATCCCTCTGCTCACTTACATGCCACTTCCAGGGAAGCATTGCGACTCACGGCTTCCCCCAGGTAGTTCCTTGCCACACACACGTAGCTGCCTTCGTCGGGTTTGCTTCTCCGCCCGTGCACGATGCGCAGGAAGAACAAGGATCCGCTGGGCAGGAGCATTCTGTGGGACCGGGGATCATCCTTGTCGGTCTCCACCCGCTCTCCATCCTTGTACCACTCGATGGTGGGTGTGGGGCGGCCCTCCGCCTTGCAGTTCAGGGTGGTGGGCTCTCCCTTCGAGACAATGACATCCGAAGGGTGTTCCACAATCCGTGGGGGAAAGTCTTCCTGGCGAAGACGAGATCCTACGAAACAGGATGGAATGAAGACAGGTTTTAACATTTCCTGTTCTCTAGTTTCTGTCTCACTTAGTCATGGCTACAGAATTAAACTGTTCAGTTATTTCACTGAATGAAATAACTGAAAGCTATTGTATCTTTGTTTCCCTTTTATTTTTCTGTACATATCCTAAAGTTTTCCCAATTCTTTTTGTAGGATAAGGCAATATTATGTTAATTCTAATGAGTTAGGTCTGTCATGTCCCATAAACCATAACAACCCAACAGGGCCAGATATTTTCATGGGGAGCACCATTTTAAAATAAGGACTAAAATGAACAAGACTAAGCATGTCCTCAAAATGTTTATTATTTTTTGGGTAAGAAGACACACACAGATACCGCTCACTGTGCCAGAGCTATGTTATCAGACTTTAACACAATAGACTCTTGCAAAGTATAGACAATATTATCTTCATTTAACAGATGTGGAAGCCACTGAAGAAATGATATCCATTGCCCAGGAGTGCATATTAAATAATCAGAAGCAGTATTTAAACTCAGGTATCCCTAAGGAACTCAAGTATAAGTCATTATGTTAAAATGAAGGGCTATGTGGTATTATAAGAAATGCATTAAAGCAAAAAAGAAACAAATGTCAACCCTAACTGGGAAATGAAAACCTCTTCAAAAACAGTGGCATTTAGAATGGTCTGTCAAGAATAGTCTGTTAAAATATGCCAAATAAAGGAGCAAAATATTCAGATTAAAGGAGTATCATGAAAGGGAAAGGGAAATGGGAGAATACACATACTGGATTTTATAATCAGGGAAGAAGCTGATGTGGCCAGTAAATATAAAAGGTAGTCTTCAAGTCTGAGATGAGGGATATTTAATATAGGCATTGCTTTTAACTCTTTCAGGAAAGATAAAATTTGAGTCATTGGTAGGCAAATGGATGCATCTTGAGATAAGAAAGTGAAATAAATCAGATAAACATGTTTAAGTATTGCAAGGTTTCTCTTACATGGGAAATCTGAATTACAAATGAAGAACAAAATAGAAAATAGATTGAAAGAATTTGGGAGATCTTTCCTAAATGAGGGGGGATCAAGAGATGGAGGGAAGGGCAGGCAAGGGAGGGAAAGGGATGAAAAAGGGGGATTAAAATGTGTTATGTACATGTACCAACTCCACACAAGAAATCAGGGAATATAATCGTTATGAACTGCAAACATGTTATATATATTTACTTTCAATGTGATTTGTTCTCCAGGAGTCCAAGTGTGAAAGCTTGGGCCCTAATGTAGCAATATTGAGAGACTGTAGGCATCAGAGGGGCTCAGGCCTCCTGGAAGGAGGTTAGGTCATAGTCGATGTAACCCTTGGAATGGGTTATTGCTGGTCTTGTAGAGTTATTTCTTACAAGAAAGAGCGAGTTCAAATGAAGTGAATGATCCTGGCCTTTGAATGCCTCCAGTTTCCTGATACGCCCTGTGATCTCTTCCTCTTACTCGTGCTCATACCATTATGCCATCCACCATATTGTGAGATGCCAAAAGGCCCTCCAAACAGCCAGCAGATGCTGGTGTCATGCTCTTGACTTTCAAAATTGTAAACTACATAAACCTTTTGTTTCAGACAGTACCTCTCACTTTATAAAGTATTCAGCCTCAGATATTTTGTTATAGCAACAGAGAACATACTAATATGGTACCAATAACTTCCCTGTGGTTGCACAATTTATAAGAAATAAAGAGAGAGGCATTTATCAGTATTTTAAGGTCAAATTTGCTTTGCTGTTTTGGATGCTTTTGATTTATAAGGAATAAGTAGCTGTTATTTGTGGAAACATCCTGTCAGCTATTGCAAATTATTCAAAAGATTCTAAAAGTAATAAGCACATCTACTGACACGATGATGTAGATAAGTGCTTCTTCCTCTTATAATGTTCCATCCAATCACCCAATGTTAACACATTTCTGCTGAATATCCTAAGTAAAAATTGACCTTTCACTGTAATTCCAGTTCACTTTCAATATTAATGGAAAACACATGTTTAATCATGGGAATTTAATTTGGTCATGTGTAAACCTTTTCTGAAATAAGTAGCTTTTAAAGTTTGCTGACTGCCATTTTTATCCATCAGGTCCATAAAAACGAACACCTATATTACAAGTGTTGAGTACCTGTAGCAAAAGAGTACTTTGCAGCACAGAGGTAAGAACTATAAAGTAGAACTGAGGAGTACCAAAGTAC
The DNA here is from genome assembly GCA_004027595.1 of Dinomys branickii. Classification (NCBI taxonomy): domain Eukaryota; kingdom Metazoa; phylum Chordata; class Mammalia; order Rodentia; family Dinomyidae; genus Dinomys; species Dinomys branickii. The sequence continues at coordinate 95,587 of PVLD010002141.1, forward strand.
ATGGCTATGTGTGCCACGACACTGAATGATACACCCTAAGTAGCAGGTCTTCTGGGCAAGGTAAAAGTTCCAAAGTATTTACATAACAATGGCTAACTATAGTTTGTAAATTTGTTACATAGCCTCAAATGTAAAGATCTTAACCCATGGCCACAGAATATAATGGTAAAAGCATATTAATAATTTTATACTCTTCTTTATTTAACAAAACTTAGAAGGCCATAATCACCTCACAGATATGTCTTGTTTTCCTCTGGTCTCCTATACACAGTATCTACCTTCTCACCACGTCAGTGTTATTACCAGTACGTAAGTCAAGTCTTTGCATCTCTAGGGTGCTATTTTTACACAAGATAGTTTCCTGTCTTACAAGTTAGTGGTCCTGGATAAACCCTGAACAAGCCATGAAATATAAAAAATAAAATTTAAAATAATGGATTTTAAAGAAAAGAAGGGAAAATATTTGAACCATTTAGTGATAAAATGTAAAATGCAACATACACAATAAACACTGAAACAGTCATTTATATTGATGACTCATGTATCTATGTCACAGATTTTAATGTTGCATCAGGGCACATTTTTCTTATAGTTGTCTTACTGCTACTATTATAAAATCTTTAAAATAAGTGCTATGATCTAACCATGAGAGTAAAATCTACCAATTAAAAAAAAATTATAGAAGCAAATTTCCAGCAAAAATTTTGAGTTTGGCAAAACATTTTTGGATATGATACTAAAGGCACAAAAACAGAAATAGACAAACTGGTCTTCATAAAAGTTTTAAATGTTTCTTCTTAGAAAAACACAATAAGTAAATAAATAAATAAGACAATTTACAGAATTTCAAGAAAATCTACAAATCATTTTTCAACTAAGATGTATATGTAACATATATAACGAATTTATAACTAAAATTTTTGATATGAACAAAGGACAGTAATAAAATGGACAAAATTTTAGGCAAATAGCTAGTAAGCGAGATATCAACTATCATTATTTATTATGGAAATATAAATCCAATTCACAATGAGACATACCTTAAAGACGTTTTGATGTTTACATTTTTTAAAAGCAATTGTGGGGAATGCAGAAGAACTGAAAGCCTCCCACACTTCTTGCTGGCAGAAATGTCAAAGGGAGCAGCCACTTTCTGAGACTATCAACAAGTTCCCCAAAATGTCAGACACACACTTATTCTGTGACCCAATAATCCCACTGCTAACTATATGCCCAGGAAAAATGATATCATACATCCACACAAAAATTATACAGAAATATTCATACCAGCATTTTTCTAAGAGCAGAAACATTCTAATATATTAACCCAAAGAATTATGATGAATGAATTAAAAATGTATATTATGCATGAATAAACAAAATGTAATATTCCATGAAAGGAATATTATTCTAATAGAAATGAATGAAAGGTCATGATACACATACACTATGGATTAACCCTGAATTCATAAGTGAAAGCAGTCATCAAAGATTATATATTCTATGATTACATTCAGATGAAATGTCCAGAATAGGAGAATCCATAGATGAAGAATATTAGTGGTTGCCCAAGATACAGGAATGAATTGAAGGTATAGGGAGACTGAGGATTTACTGCTAATAAGAATGAGTTTCTTTAGAAGGTGACCAGAATATTATAAAATTGAGTATGGTAATGGTTGTGCAACTTTATAAATATAATAAAACCATCATACTGTATTTTAAATGGTTAAATTTTGTAAGATATAAATTGTATTTCAGTAAAGTCATTTTAAGCAAGTAATAAATAAATAGAACCATGTGTGCTGACTTTGAACATTGGGAGGTTATTTTTTGTATTTATAATTTCAAATTTTAATGCAATTATCAGGACTGAAACAGATCATTAGAGCATAAATTAAATTGAAAGTTCTCCCCAGCCAGATAGAGAAATAGATCAGAAAGACAGTCAGATATGTGAATGAGTGAGTGAATGAATAAATGAATGAATGAGCCAGCAAGTTAAATTTTTAACATGTTACTAAAAATATCGGGTTTAGGTCTGAATTCCCTAGAATTCAGACATTAAACAGCTGTAGCAGAATCCCTCTGATGGAACCAGTGGATACAGCATATGCAAGCCCTTGAATTCTTTGTAATTGTGTGAGAAATGACACTTAGCAGAGGCGTGTGGTGGTGGTGGCAGCAGGTAAGTGGGTGGCATGTATTTCACTGAATTCTCACTAAAGGCTCAGGGAGGTTTGAGTCTTTAAAATTATCAAGTACTGCAAAGCTACTGGCTACTTTGCTTGTATTATTAAGCCAAAGAACTCAATTATTTTGTTAATAAATAAGCAAACACAGAATCCCTAGTTGTTTCAGAACTCTCCACACAGATCTCTGTAGTGCTTGTACTAGTTTTCTATGTGGCCAAGGCATACACATTCTGGTACCTTCTCAAAAGGGGGAAAATTCATTATACTACAATGACACATGCATTTGTATGTTTGCAGCAGGGCAATTCACATTAACTCAAGTATAAAGTCACCTATATGCCCATCATTAGAAGAATGGATGAAGAAGATGTGATACACACAATGGGTACTATTCTGCCATAAAGGATGATAAATTTGAGTCGTTTTTAGGAAAATGAATGTATCTTGAGACTATAATGCTAAGTGAAATAAATACACAGAATGTTAAATATCATCACATGGTTTCCCACATAAGAGAAACCCAAACTACAAATGATTTAAAGATCCAAATGAAAGCGAAAAGCTAGAAAAGAGTGAAGTAGGTTCTGTGGAGATGGGAATCTGGTGAAGGAGGGAGCTGGGGAGGAGAAGGAGCAGAAAGAAAAGTGAAAAGGATTAATATGCGACGTATGTATGCTCCGATTCCCAAAGACATGTGGAGTTATTATGTATCACAAATATATACTAATCATTCTTTTTAAAAGGTGAAATGTCGGCCTCATTGAGAATCAAAACCATAGAGTAAAGAAGGAGGAGAGTGTTCATCACATGCAGCTTCATGAAACTGTTTAATTGCAAAAGTTTCTACATCCAAAGCATGGTCCCCAATTAGCAATGGAGACATCATCCAAAGACGCTCTTTTTTTTTTTTAAACAGAAGCACAAAAACATATTAACAAACACACAAATTAGCATAAAAAATAGTACAATCACAACTGATCTACAGACAAGACGTTCTTGAGACACAGAATCCCAGGCTCCTGCCCAAACGTATGAAATCTGAATCTTCCTTTGCTTAAGCTCTTCTCCTCCCGGGATCCACACGAACTTGAAAGTTTGGGACAGGATGAACAAATCAGTTTCTACATGTCCTTGAGATACTGCATCACTGGAAGCTGTTGTAAAAAGAAGTAAAGGGGGAGCAAGAAGAAAACAAAGAGGAACAGGGGTGAAGAAGAGGAAGGACGACGGACAGTGTGTGTGAGCCGTGGAGCTGATTCTTATTGTTGGGTCATTAACAGGAGCAGTTTGCTCTCCTTGCTCTAGAGTGTATGTTTTTCAATTTCCATTAATAAATTCATTTCCGTATTTCTATTTCTTTGATAAAGGACCACAACAGTATCTTTTTTGTATGTTGACTAAATTACTGGGGTAGTAATGTTAATATTGCACATATAATGTGAAATACTCAAGATCCCTATGTCAAGAAATAGGAGAAGGCTGGGGATACAGCTCAGTGGCACAAGGATCTGCTTGGCAAGTGCAATGTCCTGAGTTTGACTTGTGGTTTTAAAAAAATTAAAGAAATCAGAGAGCTGTAAAACTGAAAAACTGTTTGGAATTCCAACACTGCTTGTAGGTAGCATCAAATCTGACATCATTTTCATATTCCAATTATTAAATGAGCAACAAGTTAAGTTTTCATGAAAAACATTTTATTTCACTCTCACTAGGTATTACTTCATATACCTAAGAAATGTAAAATAATCTGAGAATCCTAAAGAAGATATCAAAAGTTTATTCTTAATATCTAAGAGTATAAACTGAAAAGTAGTCATATGATAATAGAGGCGGAATAAGACTCAAGACCCTTCATCCTGAATGAGACAGGACTTCTCAAAACTGGATGGAGGAGCAAAAGAATGCACACTGGGTCGAGGCTGGTTCTCGAACCTTCAAAAGTTGATTTTATAAAATAAATCACATGAGCACTAATGCTCATACTTTAAACAGAAATTGTATTTCTTGTTTTTAAGTGTTATTCTCAGAAAACCTGCACAAGAATCATTTTTTAAAAATATAAAACACTTCTGTTTGTGTGCCATCCCCACCCAGGGGCCAGAAAACCTTTGTATTGTTCCAATTCTAGTATATGTTCTGCCAACTCAAGCACTTGGGTCTTTCTTTAAAATGCAAATTGCTGCTCTCCATAGCAAACATGATGCATCAGAATTTATGAGTGAGAGGAGCTGAGAAGCTGCAGCCTGAGCATGTTTACCAAGACAAGATCACACACTGAGACGTGCATAGGTGTAAGAATTCTGAAGCAAAATCCATCAACGGGGTGCAGATGATCTTTGAATAATGCTCAATGTATCCAAATTTACATAATGTATTACATTTGCCTTTCTGAGACTCTCAAACAATGATTTTATGCTTTTGATAAAATATTTAAGTTTTCAAAGTTTAAGTGGCTCATTAGCTCTTGAATTTTTTGAATGTGAACTATAAATCATAGCTCATGAATATAGTTAAGCTTAATTTTATTGATTCAGTCACTTTTGCAGTGAGTATCAAAAATCTTTTCTTTTTAGGAAGTGATTTCCATTACACAGTACAGTACAATAAAGAAGGATAAGGCACCTACAAGAATACTTGTGGGTTTTATTTCATGTATTTCCAAGTAAAATGTCCTTGCCTCATTATTGGGTTGGAACACAGAATTTTCTGGAGCTAAACTTCATCTTTCATTAACCAGTTAGAAATTTCTACCAACTTTTAGTCTATGCATAAACTAAGCCATAGATTTTTAGTTCTCCTGCAAGCAGAAAAAATTCTTGACAAATTAAGGACAGAGAAAAAATAATTTTTCTTCCAGCAAAATTTCTATGCATTTTGTCTTCCTTAAAGATGTAATGATGTATCCTGCTTCATAAAACCTACATTTGTTTTAACAATGTATTTCCCCCAAAAGATTATCCTAGTAAACTTCACCCAGGGAAGTTTTGTACAATTACAACAATTTGGAAAGATACATCTCCTGATATGATCCTCATCTCAGTTTGATAGCTACAGTAATACTACATGAAAATGTGAGACATGCCTGACACAGCACAAAGAGGAAGCAATGTGTCAGCAATTAAAACATACATTATCTCCTAGATAATATTCTTTTTTCTTTTTTCTCACTTTTATAAAATTTAAATCAAATACAACCATCTCACTAGTTGGTTTACAAGATTAAAATACATACCATAGATAGATGATAGATAGATAGACCAACCAATCAATAGATAGATTGATCAACAGAACAAGCAGAAAACATACAATCTTTCTAAAAATTTTTCCTTGTATAACACCTACAGATATTCTTTCCAAACTTGTGCCCATACAACACTAATTACATTGACAAGACTTTTTCTCTTCTAAACAGTAATTCTTCCTTTAATGTTTGACTGCATGGCAGATATATTTTACTGGAGCAGGATGATAGTTTTACTCTAGATTTCAAGAGAATTAAAGTTATTACTGCTTCCTCTTTTATTAAAGAAATCCTATTTAAAATTTCCTTTAAAGAAAGAAACATATCTCAGTGCATATGCTGTCTACATATGAGCTAAAATAATTTGTAATGAAACTGATCTAATGAATCACTCCCTGGCTCAATCAGATCATTACCCCTTTTAAAACACTGAATCTTCAGCAAGACTGAATTCCACCACACTTCCCTGGAGAGGGAGAAAAGAGGAGGAAAGGACTTTGTGATTTTTTTTTTTCTAGAGGTCCTATTAACTAGTAAGATTTAGTAATAACATCAGTTTGGGGAAAACACAAAATCTTTTATATATTTGAATAGTATTGAAACTCTTCCAAGGGAGGTCTTAATTTGCTATGGCCTAAATAAACATGTAAGATTGTCAATTCTTCTAGAAGCATAGCATTGCCAGGTTAATAAAAGTAAGTTTAAATGGAAATAGCTTTGAAATTGAGACCTGGAAACATTACTTTTAGAATTCCTCGAACTAAAGGTGTATGTGTGGAGAAAAACACTGACAAAGATGAAACAGGTTTCTTGGTGAAGTCAACCAGAAACACTGATTCTGAAGGTTCTTGGTTACACAGTACGGCATGAAACATCTGTAGTCCCTCATTTTCTTGAAAACCAGGCAGAAAAATTAGTTATCAGAGAAACTCTTTCATCAAATTCCCATTCTCCAAAATGAGGAGAAATAATATTATAATGACCTGAAGTTTTGAAATCTGGGAACTGGACTCTTGTCTTTCTTAGCTATGAATGCATTATTAATACAAGTGCTATTTCTGAATGATGTTTCCTCATATGTTACCTCTTCTTCTTACCTATATTTTTGAATTCAAAATAGAAGTTTCCAAATACTGAGGTTTAATTGTCATCTGTTTTTTGACCTGGCTTGTTTGCTTTGTTTTATTGTTACTTTCTGGCCACTGTATGATTATTATGACCTTAATTAACTGCCTAACATTTTTATGGTTCCCTTTCTTCACCTCAAATCTGAGCAACTGAAATAATATATTGTTATAAATCCATTGTCCAGTAGCTTGATGTCATTTTGTGGTTGCCACATCAATGATACTTTAATGGACAGATATAAAAGAGAATAAAGAGCAGCAATTTAAATTTATGAACACAAAGCAAGTATTTGAAGATATACACTTTAAATTAATGTTCATACTTTTAATGAAAAGTATAGATTGGAAATGTTGGCCTTTGCAGGTCTTGTGCATGCTCTCAAAATCTATGAGCAAGCAGTGCCCCATGCCTGTTGTCACAGTTAGTGGGGAGGCTGGCAAGAGTGGATCCCACAGCCTGGGAGTTGATCACCCTCTGCAACGTAGTGATCCCCAATCTCCAAAACAAAACCACCACTGCCTAAAAATACAAGTATCACAAACATGGCTTCTTAGAGATTCTTCCAAGTACCAACAATGACATAAAAGAGTTTAAAAGCATCCTTAGGAAACACTTGGAATTTATAGACAAACTCCCTGGAATTTAATGGTAACAAATGCATGATTCCACAAATCATATCAACCAGAGACCAACTGGCAATATATTGATGGTTATCTTAAAAGTAAATATGTAATTAACTATTTAAAATAAACCCTTTGCTAAAGACCTTCAAATTTCCTTCCTTTCAGGGGGAATGGTTCATTGTTTCAAAAGAAGGTATAATGCAGATTCATAAAACTTTTTTCTCTGAATTTCACAACTATACGTAAATCCTTATCTACTACTTCTAGAAATTACTCGAAATATTGAATACCTTTCTCTCTCTTCCTCTCCATTACTCCATGCTATATAATACCTTCGTTGGATGAAATTTAATGGCTTTTTAGAATATTATATTTTCTGGCTGCCCACATCCAAGCTATTGAGATACTAACTTTGCCTGAGAAATTGGACACCACAGCAACCAGAGCACCAACATCTGGGAAAGACGCAGAGCTGGTGTGTGTGCATTACCATCAGTAGGTAAAGGCAATGGAATCCAGGGGGGGGGGGCACAGAGGAATATCTCTAAAACTCTGAAGGAAAATATTTAATCATTAACCTTAAAGGTTTCCAGGAAAATTTCAAGGGTGATATTCCTCCTGAGAAATAATAAATTAACTCCTTACTTTATAAATTCATTTTCAATAATTCAGTGAGGAGGTGATATATTAACCTGGACATTCATCCAACGCTGTATCAAATCAATTTGTTACATCTTACATGGTTGAAATCACTCTTTAAAGAGTGATTTGCCACCAAATCAGAGGTTTTCATGGGTTATGTAGATTTGCTTTCCAATGATGAAAACAATCCCTGTTCCATAATAGGTATCTTTGAAATTTAGCTTCTTATCATCATATCTATAAAACTTTGATATGGTTTATAACCACATTGGACAAAATATGAGGCAATGAAATGATCGTGAAACTCATTAAATTTTTCAGTAATGCTTAATTTTGAAAAATTTGTATTGCTTTATTGTTTTGTGTTACTTTGTATGTCTGTATTTGTTAATGTTTTCATTCTTTTATTCTTAAAATTAAAATCATTGATATAATTTCATGAAATCTGTTAATAAGACCCTAAGAAATGATACGCTACTTGAACAAATTCTTAATATACTAATAAAATTTTAACTTTCAATTCTATTTCCTAGGCAATGAATTCTTAAAATTCTGTAGTAATCACATTAACCTTAGTAAGTGCAAATGACTAGAAAACAGCATTTCTAGGACTACTAATATTTTAACACCTGCATGATAACTTCTGTTAAACATTTACTTTTATGTAGATTAGATTGGAAGGAACTCGACATATCTTCCTCCAGTTTAAGATATTTTACTATAAAGTCAAATAGAGATTCAATGATGATAGTTAAAAATGCAAGAAAATGTCTCTTACTGTATTGTATGTTAAGGATTTTTAAAAGGCAGTATTAAAAATATTAGTAGAGTCCAGATAGTTCTTTAAAAGAGTAATAGCTAAACCATTACCAAAAAAGTAGAGCTGCCATGAGTCAAATGCATTAGCCGCCTCACATCCGAATGATGTTCACAGACATTGATTTCAGGTTCCTTCTCTCGCAGCCAGCATTCTACTATTAAAGACGCTGGCCTAATGTGTGAGCCTCACTGCATTCCTCCATCATTTTCTTAAATGTGAAGCATAAACCTTGGGATGCCTCTTATGGAATGGAAGTAAGGCATATTAGCTCAGCAACTGGACACAATATTTTCTATGTATGTGTGTATGTGCCTTTTTGAAAACTGGTGAGATATATGTTTAGCATTACTGTAGATTGTCTGTAGGTAAGTGGGAGAACTCTGACATGAAATTGCTCTTACTCAAATGCTAGATGATGTACTAAATCAGTAATATCACCATGTAGATGAAGTCATGTTTTTCTATGTGTTAAGTATGAACTAAGCACTCAGTTAATGTTTCATACTTTTATTTGCATTATAACAATATATAAGAATTTCATTAAGTATAACCACTGTCACTGTGACTACAAAAAGACAGTAGGTCACCATTCCATGAGGTTTTGTTCTTTTCATAACATAGTAGGTCACTCAAAATGTAGCTGCTGAGGATCTCCCTGATTTCTTGTCACTGACTGTTCCTATCTACCAAACTAATGATCATTCTGAGTGAAACACCTTATGTTTTAACTTCCTGAGGGGTTTGTGTTTTTCAATGCTATGCATCTTTGCCTTGTGATATACTGCATTAAGATTAAAAGATAAAAATATTAGGTATTCAATGTTATATAAATGCATGAATAAACATAATCTTGTTATTCTCTCAATAGAACTACAGGAGGGCTACATTTTTATTAAAAAGGCCTTGTAACAATTAAGGAAATTTCTCTCATAGCTCATGACAAATCAAGTATGAAGGACTTTAGCACCAGGCATTAATGTCTAGGCAGGCTGTAGAAATTATAAATTATATTGATTAGAATTTAAACAAATATAGATACTTGATAACTTCTTGCATCATTCTATGTTATAGTAATGGGTTATTTCTGCTGTGATATCTTTTCCTTATGAAAATGTTAAAACCACTGCATGACTAATAAACAGGAAGCATCTATGTTTGGAACTCTACATTAGAAGTTTAGAGAGGGTTAAGAGCTATCAAATAATATTGGTGGAGAGCACATTAACATGGCTTAAGTTAAATTACATGACAAGAACAGGAATACTATCAGACACTATCCAAAATTAAGCCCTCAGCAGTACTTTTAAGAGGCAGAGAAAATACCACCTATTAAAGCAACATATTTTTCTTTGAAATCTCAAAATAATAATTTTATAATATGATGTATATTTAAAGTGAGACTAAATCTCTTGCAGTAAAAGGTCTACAACAAAAATGAATACAGTGACCCCAAAGATGAAATGAGAACTTTACTCTTGAGTGGTGGGAACAGTTTATTAGATTTTTTTTCCTTTATATTCTTGGAATTCTTTCCTCAAGCTCCTACCTTGGGAGCAAGAGAGGTTATTAAAGTACCTGAATACAACGTGTGCTTATTGTCCTGGACTATCACACTCAGAGTGAGTGGGTTTCACAGTTGAACCAACAGTGCACAGACAACCGCATCACATTTCTGCAGAGGTCTCTGCAGACACTCACCTAAATGCACTTTTACTGCATGCAGAAGTCTAAGTATGATGTTTACTCCCCAAAAGCACTTCACACAAGATTTTTTATATAATACATAGGTTAAAGTACAGCTATGCTTAGTCAGCTGCAAATAGCATAGAATAAAATTTATTCACAATTTTAGGATTTATTCACAATTGTATAAATATTTTAAGTTTGAATTTCACCCTGACTTCATACACTGCATTCATATAATAGCTGAATATAAATTTGAGTTCCACTTTGAAAAAAAATACTTTCTCCAGTTTTATTTGGTAAATCATAATCATTTTCACGGAACACCTCTAGTAAAGCTATGTAAATTGCTGGTTACATTTAGACTGTAAATTAGAGTCACTTTAGTAGAAAAGCAATGTGAATTACCTTAACTGTCAGGATACTTTTACCTTAATGGTCAGGAGTCTTTTCTTCAGGGGTATACTTTCTCTTCATTTTTGTCTATTAATGATATGTTGATGTCTTTTTAAAGTGACTGATTTAATAAAACCTTAAAGTTCCTTTTAAGAGATGTCTTCTGTTTCAGAACAAAGTGATCATCAGATAACATCTCTGCTGCAACATAAATGCTGTGTGTAGTTTTCATTTAAAAGAGTCTGTGTGTGTAGAGAAAAAAGAGCTTATTTTTCTGCTGAATGGAGAAATGCAGCAAACGAGAATGCTATAAACGTTTTATAATGATCTTTTTCTGCTTGAATTTTCATGGAAATACATGAGACTCCACTCCTTGGGCGTCTCAAGAAAACATCTGCAGTTTCTAGAAAACTTATGAAAAACGTTATTTTCCACTCAGTCCATTTACTTTGAAGCCTTATCAGACAAGAGATCAAATGAAACTGATCATCCTAGGTTTTCCTGAGCTATTACGTTGTGGACAAGGAATTAACCTCCATCCAGCCACTCTCAAAATGCAAAATGCTTTCTTGTCACAAAGCAAAAGGAGTGGAACATACAGAATTATTCTGGATTATGCTGAAAGGAAAGAAAATGCTGACAGGCAAGGAAATAAAAATGTGTGGACTTACATTGCTTATGAAAGACCAGACCATGATAGTTCAGAATGGTGTGGTGTTTTTAAAACATAGAAACCTGACTTTGTAATCAAGCGTTCAGAACATTTAAGTCAGGATAAGCTGAATTTTATAAAGAAGCAGAAATTAAAAATCAAAAAGAAAAAGAGAAAAGTTCATTCAAATTTAAGCAGATGATATTTGCTTAGGATTCTCTGTAGCTACTCTATTTCAAAGGAAGCAGTCATAACTGAGTGCGTGACTGTTTTGTTTTGTTTTGTTTATTTATTTTGGTTTGTTTTATTGAAGGGATAGGCAGAACCAAGAAACGTTTGGTTGGTTACTTTTCTTACAAATATTTAAAAATTTATTAGTACCTGTTTACATTAGATATTTACATGCCTTGTGGGGTGTCGGTGCCCGTATGTAACACGCTAATTGCTTGCGTTCCTCTCCTTTCCTCCCCTTACTTCCTGCTTCCTCCATCTCTGGAGCTGCGTCCTGTTTGAGAATCATCTCTCTGCCTACTTTCTATTATCTTTCTTTTATTTGCACTACATTTATATTTTTGGTTTCTCATATAGCCTAAACCAGGTTACTTTAAATAAGTTCCCAAATTACCTATCCTGTGTTCCAAAAGTATTGTGACACCTGTGCTAATGTGTTTCATTCATGCTACCAGATTCTGGAGTTCACGGAAGGAAGTTCTGCTCTGTTATGTGTTTGTTTCTTCCTTGTGAGATAATCTTTGTGTTTCCTTCTTGTACTCTGAGTAACTGCTTTGACTCTAATCATTCACGTGTATTGACTACTGTTACTCACTTGTTTTGTTATGAAATTTTATTTGTTCATAATTTTTTTTTAAATTTAAAAAGGTAATGTAATATTTCATCTTGTCTGTCTGCTTTATTTCATTTAAAATTAAGGTCTCAAGGTGCATCCATTTTTCTAGGAATGACTCCAGTTTACTTTCTTTACAGCACAGTAGTTCTCCGTGGTATGGAAGTTCCACAGTTTTCCTTATCCATTCATCTGCTGATGAACAGTATGTCTAGATTGCTTCTAATTCAGCTATCATGAATTGTGCAGCTATAAATACGAGTATGCCTGTATCTCTGCACTATGACACTTGTAACTCCTTTGAGAAAAGACCTAGCAGGGGAATCGCTGGTTCAAATGGAATTTCTCCTTTTAGTTTTTAAGGAATCTATAGGGCAGTGACAGCAAACCTTTTAGAACTTTCAGTGATGCAGTTACACACCACACCACACAGCATGCGTGCCATAGGTTCACTACCGCTGCTGTAGCGATCATACCATTTTATAAATTTCTATGAGAAATGGAACAAAAGGCAAATAAAAAGTCTTTGAATTATGTGTAAACCATTGAAATAAAAGCGTGAATTGAATCTAATAATATCAGATTCCATACTTTGTCTCCTAAGTTGTGTGTGCACAAGCTCTGCCCTTTCCCCTGTGCTTTCCAGAGAGGGGTCATTCATTCCCTCGCTTTGTGCCGCTGTGGCCTCTGGGGTGTAGCAGCCACACTTCCAGGTTTGTGTCCCCAGCTCAGAACAGCTCTGTGTTTCTTTCAGGTGCCCACCTGGGTGCTCAGTCCTCCCCTCAAACTCTAGATTCCTTGGCCCTGATCACATCCTTCTCTTCCTGATACCATACCCGTCGACCTTGCTCTTTTTCTTTCCTTTTTCTTTGTACTTAGAATTGAACTCAAAGCTTTCAGAGTGAGCTGCATCACCGCCCCAGTTTTGAAATTTTACAATGTGAGCCAGAGTCCTGTTAAGCTGTAGTGTCCACGCTGAGCTTTGACTTGTGAGCCTCCATCTTCCTTTAAATCACCTGTGCTCAGAATCCCGGTGCTTAGGTATTTCACTCTTTAATTTTTTTCCTATCAACTTCAACAGAGACTCTCTCCGAGTTCCTTCTGCCTCTCCCTACCACTGTCACTGGCTGTCACAGGAAGCTGTTTCACAGGGCCACTAGTTCAAAAGCCTCCTGCATTTCTCTTGTTCTTTCTCCTCTCTTTCTCTCACATCATTTCTGAAAAATTAATTTAGAATAGTAGGAGCAGCTTGACTTTAAACAAATGAAGAAGTACTGTTAGGCAAATCTAAGACCTTTCATAGGATGCTCTACACTTTCTCCCCTCCTTACCAGTAGAAATCAACTTATTCAGCCAGCTGAACAACACAATGGAATTTTCTACATCCAGTTTACACAGCTAGAACTAAGCAAATTGCCTTGAGAGTCTTAAGATCATGCACAAAACTCTGAACCAACCATGCCACGGCTCAGCATTCACTTAGCACTTACTCAGGGTGTCACGACATCTTTGTGATGCTGATTTATACTAAAAGATGCTAAAACATCACTTATTACATTAAAACTTGGCTGTGTTTCTCATTTTCTGAGTTCAACACATACTTTTTTCAAAAATACATTAAATACAATGAAAAATAAAATATAGAATCTCTGCTTCATTGCAGTAGCTGAAGATTGTTATATTTATGCAAGGTGCCCATGCAGATGACAGTCCCATTGGTCAAGTACCTCAAATATGAATCCTGGAGTAACAGTGGCAGCATTGATATCATCTAGGTGATTATTTTCCCACTGACTTAGAGATATTTTTAAGTTAAAATTACAGAAATATTATTTATTAGTGAAGGTTTTTAATTAAAATCTTTAATATTCTTTATGAGATTATTAGAAAAAAATAATGAAAAGTTGTAGTCACATCAATTTAGTCACCACGTGTTCACCAGCCTAGTTTGCTATGCAGAATTTGAACCCAAATGTGCAAAAGCACTGAAACATATTTCACAGAGGAAAAAAACAGCAAAGGTTTGAAGTCTATCAACAGTCAGCAAATGAGGAGGTTGTATATCTGTGTTATTAGTGTACAACCAAGTGATTACTTTAATTATCCTCATTGGGGCTCAAAAACGTCCCAAACACCCAATGATCGGTCATGGAAACAAAGCCATGAATAAAGGGCAGTGTTTGACTTTGACAGGCTCAATAAGCACCACCTTGATGAACTGATGCTTCTTAAGGAAGACAAGCGGCACCAATTAGACAGATAACAATTAGATGGAGCACTGAAGTGTCAAAACAGAAACAGGACTGACCTCTGGGAGCTAAATTATTTTTAGGTGTTATTTAATCTCACAACGCTAAACGGAAAATTTTAGCGATGGGGCTTTATCGCTATGGGTAATTCTGCTTTACTGTTTATATTTTGTAGACTGAATGAATTCTCCCACTCATTTTCTAAGTTTGGCTGGAATCTAGCCTGACACCCTCAGTCTTGATGGTCAACTAGCATCCACATACAATTAGAAATATGGGCCTCATAAACTGTTTAAATATGGGCCCACGCAGATGTGTGCAGAGAGATGGGATTTAGACTGATCCTAGTTTCAGTTCTGGTCCTTCAAGGGCAGGATATTTCCAAAGTAAAGAAATATAGATTTTAAAAGCATCAGACTTCTTTGGCCAATTTTAAGAGTGCAGTAATTATAAAAACCACCTCAGTAGAGGATGCCGGGAAAGTCTCTAGTCATGCTGGGTGAGGAATGGATGCAGATGTAGATACAGACACAGATCGTATTCTTATATGAACAAATTGCCTGAAGCATTCACAGCCCATAGAATTATCTATGATGAACCAAAAATTTTACAATGCTTTTGCAAAAATTTTACACTGCTTTTGTACAAGCCATCGCCTTTCTTCACATGACAAAAATAGAAATTCTTCCCACTTGCACACTGGCAGGCAGCCCACATTTGTCTGTAGCACAATTATTTCTGAATGACTTGGCACAACCTTTAATGCTATGCTTCTTGCCTCTCAGGATTCAGCATTCCATTTTTGCCCATCTCATTGCTTTGGTCTCCAGAAGTTGAGTTTGCCGGATTATTACTAATACACGGGGGCATTTCTGCACGGCTGTCCTTAGGGGCTCCACACCCTCAGGCTGCCTCTGAGGTGAGATCACCTTTGCAACTCCTCTGGCTCATTTCCCTTGGCTGCGGTCTGAGACACAACTGCCTTATGCTGAATTTCACTGCTATGGCCAAAAGTGTAATAAGGAGGCTTCATGTCAGTGCCCCTTGGATTTGAAAAGATTGCATTCCCCATACGAACACAAGCATTTACAATGATGCATTTAGTTTCATTCCATTTCATTTTTTTTCAAAGAACAATCTGGTACAAGTACTGGGTAACATAATAGGGTTAGTAACCTCCAAAAGAGGATAATGTTAGTAACCTGCAGTTTCCCACAATTATCACAAAGCTACCACACACGCACACCAAGCGCATACTTATGGGCACAATATTTGTCACATTCTTTCCCTTAGGAAGGAAGATGGGGAAGATGATGCTCAACATTAATATTAAGTATTTATTCCATTAAATAAAATGTGTGAACACCTTATAAAAACTAGAATGCATTATATATATATATATATATATATATATACATATATATATATATATATAATCAGATTAATATGTCTGTTCTTTTTAGTGGAGCTCCACTTAGGCATTAACTCATGGCTCAAATTGACCCTTTATGAGGAGAACTCACAAGCATATACTTCTAACTTGCTGTGTTCATGCCAGTAGTGGTCAGAAGCATGAGGACAGAACACAGGTCCACCTCTGCAGTCTACTGCAGCCAGCTCAGCCAAAAAGAGCTTTCCAATTCTTGGCAAAATAACAAATTCTCAAGCAGAGAGGGGAGAGGGGTGAGATTTTTTCTCCTGTAAGTAACTTAATGAATGAAGTACTAATTAACATTATGGCATTGATAAATGGAGAGAGAGATTAGGGACATACTCGATACTCAGACCTTCGCAGATGGACTGTCAAAGCCACATTAATTCCTATCTCATTGGAGCATCTGCTTCTCCCATAATCCACTGGCCCTTGGTACGAACAGCACAAACTGTTGTGACTCAATTCGATTTATATCAATCTAATTTCTTTTAATCCAATTTGTATTCCAATCTACTACCTTCTAATCGCTTAAATCTTCAGCCTCCATCTGGTAAATTTTCTCTCAAAATTAACCGAGCAGATGCCTCTACAATTGTCTTCCACAGTCAAGCTAATCAGACCTTTGCAGTGGCCTATCGAATCCCCTGAATAGGTACGTGACTTACGGTGTTGCCCTTGCAGTTATAAACACCACGAGGTAGGAAGACCATTTGATCTACCATTAATTGGCTCATTTGCATAAAACTGCTTGGGAAGAAACACAGGACACAAAAGCAAAGATGGGGAAAATATCTACAGGAAGAGAGCAAAATGTGCTCAATTGTCAAGCGTGCTTTACAATTCAATCTGTTGTTTAGGTTGACAAACGGGGTGAGATTATTATTTAATACTGAACGGCCTAAAAAGCTACCTTCTGTAGCCCATGGAATTTGAGGACTTTGTCTGAGAACCACAGTCATACTAAGAGCCAAATTTAGTTAGCCAACATGTTCTGCAAAGCACCTTCTGATTTTCAGAATTATTCACTAATTTATTCACGGAAGCATATGAATATGAACAATACACTCTCTAGCTAGCATTGACATTCACTCCCATGGAAGTTCCACTGTGATCCATAATTAAGGTTACAGATCCAATACTCCCCTATAGATAGGACAGCACTACCTGTGGAATAAACACGATTGTGAAAACACAATAATTAGAAAAAATGAATAAAGAAAGGTTCCAAAAACATAAAAAGGCAAAAATGTCAGTGAACTACCCCTCACAAGAGACTATGAGCTTGGTTTCATTAGTTTTAGCCATACTTGTTATGTAATGTCTTGAGAATACATTTTTAAAATGTTTATGTGTGTATATTTTCAAGACACCATCAAAAAAAGAATTGACCTCAAGATTACTTTCCCTATGAGAAAAACTTCTAAGACTAGCCAAGAATATGAGGACATACTATCTTGAAATGAAGTCAGTCTGATTAACATTATGAAATAGAGAAATGTTAAAGTGCTTCATAAAGCATGACAAACTATTAACAGTGAGTGAAACAACTGAATGCATGATCTATTTCTATTAATCTGGCTATAGGTAAGATATAAAAGATATAGCCTGTGGGTAGCTGGGTCACTGGGTCTCAAAAACAATTAAAAAAACAACTGGAAACATCAGAGGACTCTGGAAAAATGGTGAATTTGGAGGCAAAGAAATGACCCAACTGTATCTCAGCCTTAAAGCCATGAGTAACCCAAACATCTTAGTAAATAAAACCAAATATGTCTGGTCCTAGCTCAGTCTCACATTTGGTGCTGAAACACTTTCCTTTCTCAACCTCAGTTGTTCCACCTATAAAAATGGGTTGAAAATTCTATGTACTTCAAGATACTGTGTTAAGAAGTGAGGTCATACATGTAAAAATATTCCTTTTAAATTCTGAAGCACAATATCTCTACAAGATAGTACAGTGGGGACAGTGAGTAACGCTGAATCTGAACTCAAATCTGAGATTCAGATTCAGGAGTTGGCACGTTGGAGACATTGCTCACTGTCTTAGCACCTACGTGTAAACTGACAGCAGTAATAGCCTGTACTCTGCATCGTGGGCAGAAAGTGACCCAGTGCGCGCAGTGTACTCAGATGTGTGCTGGCACAAAGCGTTCCCGGAAAACACAAACGGCAGCTAAAGGAGAAATGCTAAGAAAGCTTAGCGTAGTGTTGTAAATTCTTAAATACGTCTCTCTGTACAGTATTCACTATAGAGTAGCACAAAACAGTGTCTTTTTTTTAGTGTTATACAATGTTTCATTTGCAAAGCTGTTTTGAGAATACAATGTTTTCGGGTGCTGGAATGAGGTCTCTCCATATGAATAGAAAGAAGATACAGTCTATAAGCTACTTTAAATTTCCTTGCTTATGAAAACAGTGATCTCAAGAATATTGATGGTTTCATTCATTACTGAAACAAACCCATTGCTTGGTATGTGCCTGTGTGCTAAGTGAATCAGAGCTGAAAACTGATGCCATTTAAACCTTCTGATGTGGTACTTGTTTGTTTTTGTTTTGTTTTCTTTCTTTTTTTTTTTTTTCATACTGGGAATCAAACTCAGGACTTTGTGCTTGCCAGGCAGGCTCTTGTGCCACTGAGCTACATCCCTGGCCCTGTTTTGATACTTGAATTAAGCCCCTTTCCCCTTTGATAAGTAAAATATTTGAGGTAGACTTGTCTCTTGTCTCCTTGAATGCTTAGGAGGCTCATAAAACTGACTCAGGGTGATAAAAGTATTGATTAAAAGACATTCTTTTTTATTTTAATGGGCATCATAATTGTACATACTTATGAGTGTGATAATTGGATACATGTATATATCAGGTATGGAGGAAATCAAGGTTAATTAGCATTTCCTTCTCAAGCATTTATCCTTTCTTTATATTGAGAATCTTTAAACTCTTCTGCTTTATATCTTTCTAAACTATGTAGTAAATTGTAAAAGACACCCTGCTGTAGAACACACAATGAAATTCCTTTTCTAACCCTCATCTCAAGAACAGGGATCAAAGCTGGCAAAGACAGAGATTCCAGAACATACAGTATAAGAATCCTGGTCTGAGTATATATTTTGCAAGAGGACACAATGCTATTTTAAGAAAGAAAGAAAAAAAAACTTTGGCGCTTACCACAGTAGCTTGGTATATGCAATATGTTTAAGAAATATTAACTCATTTCTATATGTTTTGGAAACAGGGTCAAATTTTGCAAATGGGGTCATATTATGTTGCTGAAGCTTCCTCTAATTTGTGATCCCCTGCCTCAGCCTCTCAAAAACCTGGGATTACAGAGTTTTACCAGCTGACTCAGTTTCAACAATATTAACACGCAATAACAGAAATGATCATCACAGCTAAACTGTTTGAAATTTTAAGTATAGAGTACTTCACTAAGATTATTTCAGTCTCAGTACAACCCGTGTTAATGAACATCGTGTTACACGTAAGGAATCTGAGAATATGAATACTTCATTCAAACTCACAGGAAATTCACAACACATGGCATTCAAGGTTTTCAAAACATAGCAAAATTTTTGTGCTTGATGTTTTCCAAAGGCAACCACATGTATTTGACATGGGCTTGGTTATCACTGTGTATTTTTGCTCAGGATTTTGCTTAGGAGACAGCACATCTATCAAAAGGAAGAAACAAGTTACTCCTGCATCATTTGGAAAGTCTAATGCCTTCATTAAATACTTTTGCTTCCCTAGCTTTAAATACTCCTTAGAAAAATGGCATTGATCAACATCAGTTTGCTGAAGTCTTTAAGACAAAATAGAAAACTTGTAATTTTTACTTCATTTTTGGAGATCAAAGACTTCCAGTATTCAAAATTCTCTAAACATTTAAATTAGGTGCTCTACAGAAGAACCTGCCTAATTTATTCCTTATAGATATAGATTCTTCACAAGACAAAGCAGAATTCACGATAGAGCACATTTAAATTGGTACAATAAGTAATGTTTGAAAAACCACAGAAGTTTTTGTTATTACATTTTATGACATTAAAAATAAACAAATAATAAAGATAATGTGTCCTTCTAAATAAAACTATAGATAAAAAAGGTAGTAAAGATTCTCAAACTATTAACAACATCTCCTAATCTCAGGAAAGGATCATAAATTTAAGTGCCACTAAGACACCCATCCTCATTAACATGCTTTGCCATTATAACACTGATATAGAATATCAATACATAAATTATAATGCTAATGATTATGAATTTGATCCATTTTATGTATATGTGCATATATCTCACTGGCTAAAAGAAAATCACTTCTTTTTTTTTTTTTTGGTCTTTTTTTTTTTTTTTTTTGCGGTACTGGGGATCGAACTCAGGACAGTGCACTTGCAAGGCAAGCGCTTATTCCACTGAGCTATATCCCCAGCCCTAAGAAAATCACTTCTTGCTTTGATTCATGATGCATTTTTAAAGCCAAATGTTAATGAACTCAGATTTCCCCCCTATGAAATTTTAAGTGACATAACGGAAACTTAACAACAAAAACTGTCATTTTCAAACAGTGAAAATACAAAATTTGATATTTTTAAGTCACTCAAATAAGATAATGCCCAAATACTTAAGATGCTATGGAAGAAAAGGCTGCTATAACATAGTCCCATGATGTCCTTACAGACATACATTTTGTTGAGAAATAACACTATTTTCTAAAGGATTGCTTTCCCTTGCTTTCTTTTTCTTTCTTTCTTTCTTTCTTTCTTTCTTTCTTTCTTTCTTTCTTTCTTTCTTTCTTTCTCTTTCTTTCTTTCTTTCTTTCTTTCTTTCTTTCTGTCTGTCTTCCTTCCTTCCTTCCTTCCTTCCTTCCTTCCTTCCTTCCTTCCTTCCTTTCTTTCTAAGTAATGTTCAAGTGACTAATATACATCACAGATGAAGTTTCTCAAGGGATAGTACTCTAAAACTGAGAGTGAAATACAAAACTGTGAATTCACCAAGCACACAATATTGAATTAGCTGTATTAGTTCTTCTTCCCTCCTAAAGGAAACATCTGTCAGCAAACCAGCTGAACCAATAAACACACTGATGTGTTAGAAAAGAGTGTTCCTTAATTCGTTCAAAATATGATAGATAAATACAAAAGCCCTCTCAGGAATGCACCTAATTGCATTAGTAGGCATTTGGAAAGAGGCAAAACACATAAAAAATCATCTGTTCCTAACTACTTCTTTTCTGTCCTCAAGGTATAGCACAGGTTGTCTAGGGCTCAGATTTCAGCACTGAGCCCCAGACAAAAGGAAGAGGAGAGGACATGTAGTAGGATGACACTCACTGACATTTTAAAGGTGGCCTGAGCAAATGTGAAGCACAGAAAATGTTGTTACCTTAACTAATAAAATTTGTGAGAACAATCAGAACATATTTGAATATTTGTGCCAAATCTACATTTATGTCTGCATCTATAATTCATAAATATGCACAGCACCAGTGACAAAAATGAAACACTAACATTGATCTGCTTTATGAAAAAGCTCATTTGTGCACACACGATTTTAATTTGTGATGTAAATGCTGTGCTATACATGTACTAAGGAATTTATTTTTTAAATGGTTATCAAGGTAGATAATGTTAAATAAATTAAAATGTATAGTCAAAATTTCAACTATCTCCTTTGTTTTGGCGCATATTTACAGGTTCTAATCAATGACTAGACAGAGCATTATGACAGTGGAATCTCACAGGGAAGAAAGGAGAGCTGTGCCATGCCCACTGGACACACTTCTCTGTGGATATTCAGACTGAGGGTCAAGCGCTGCAGCCCCAGAAAGTAACATTAAATAAGACAACTTAATAATGCACTAGGGAGGAAACCACTTAATATTCATGTTGACAGAAAAGAAGCAAAGATTAATCACAGAGAGTCTGTTCTTGAGAAGAACTCAGGAAGGCCCTAGATTCTAGTTCCAGGAAAGCTGATTGCTTAAAAGTAGTTCACAGCCACCCTTTGATGAAACGCTGGTTTTTACTGCAAATTGGCACCGGGTGACAAATGGGAGACTTTCCTTACTTTAACTTCAAATTAATCATATTGCCCCATTGATCTTTGTTTTCTGTAATGTGCTTTTCACAACCTTTTCTCCTCGTCTGTAGGGAAAGGCAATCCCTGCAATGAATTATAAGCAATTATAACAAAGATTTCCTTTTGTATTTGCTGTGCCCTACAAGTGATTGCAGAAACTGTGCTCCCTTCTCCCACAAAACTAAAATGTATTCTTCACACTCTTCTTGTTTCTTATGACAAACGTAACACTAGAAAAATAAGGGTTGATGTTTACTTGATATTCAGAGCAGTGAGGTAAAAGCATTCAACCTGTTAAATACTATTTTTAATGACAGTGATTAAATATAATTGCAATTCTTTTCCTCAGAGCAAGTTTTTATTCCCCTTTGGATTACTATAATTTCTAAAGGGCAACTGTTTTTAAATATATTAAGCATAAGAAAGGCTGAGCAGATTCATGTCCTATTCACAGTTTTGAAATAATCTAACTTTTGCTAATCATTGCATTAAACTGAATGATGATGGCCTAAAAGTCGTTCCATGAAAACAAAATGAACTTTATTTTGAAGTATTTATAGTAAATGAATTTAAATGCAACTCGGAACAAAATAAATACAGATTAATAATGAATAATCCTCAAAGCATACCTACTTCAAGGTTAATTAATGTTTACAGTCTCTACTATATACTAAACACAAAATCCATTCATTCATAAATGTTGTATATGCTGAGCACTTACTCCAGGTAGTAAGTAAATGTATAAATGTATAGCATGTGTATTTTTAAAAATTTTGATTAAATATGATAGTGTAGAATATCAGAATTTTTATGATAAAAGTTTCCTCAAAGTTCAGTGGTCTGTAAGCAGAGTCTTGAAAGGTATGAGGAAGCGCCAAGGTAAGAAAAGGAAAAGAGTACACCTGTCAGAACATATAACAATGTCTTCAAATGGTAGAGACCTTCATAAGGTCTACAGGGGAAATATTAATTTTTTTGTTTTTGTTTTTGTTTTTTTTGCGGTACTGGGGATCGAACTCAGGACCCTGCACTTGCTAGGCAAGCGCTTATTCCACTGAGCTATATCCCCAGCCCAGAAACATTAGTTTAGCTAGTGAACAGGCTACAGGGAAGGTATAGAATGAAATGTGAAAAGTACAAGCCCAGACTATGCGGGAATGCGCAGTGCTACATGAATAAACATGAAAAGAAAAAGTGTAGAACTCCAGTAGAACTTAATGATTGTTGTTAACTATCCCTACTTCTTACCACTTTAGTTTTTTATCATTTAACAAAATTACTTTACTATTCAAAAATAATGAATGATTATCATCCCATTGGACATGCAATAGAAAGCACTGAGCTGCTAAGTCACCTCAGAAAGTGAACATACTCTGGGTGAAGTTCTCAGAAACCTGTTTGGCCATGTAAGGAGAGTCAGGGGGAACCATGTCTGTGTCTATGTGCATGTCATGTAGGCGGCTTGTGAGGCAACCCAGAGGAGAGACGATGACTTCTAAAGCCTCAACAGTTGTTTAGGGTGGACTCCAGAGCACAAAGCTCAGCCTCACGCAAGTAAGGAAACTTTACATTCAGTCCACTTCCACAAGAAGCAGATGATTTCCTAATCACTTTTAAAATGGCCTCGAAAGACCCTGAAAGAGACTTACAGACAGCAGTGGCTCACAGGAGGGAGCACGTACACACGTCATCAACCCCAGCTTTCACCTCAAGTGGTGCACGAAGTCTGTGCCCGTCAGGCGGCTGCTTAATGACCGTGCTTTCCAAAACACCATTGCTCATTTCAAAGGAGAGCAGAAACAGCGGAGGACCGAATCCACTGCATTTTTCATTTATGAGTTTTGCCAATGGGAAAAGAGCACTTTTCTTCTTTTTCTAGGCAAAACACACACCTGCACACACACACACACACACACCCCCCACAGATACGGAGTTTTAGCTAACTTCATAAAATTATTCAATAATCATAAATGACACATATACTGAAGTTTAATTGAATCCTTTTCTGGAGTTCAGTGTGTATTGTCCTGCTAAGAACAGAAAAAGATATACAAAGGGTCAGGGTAGAAGGCCATGTACATACGGGAGTACAAGAGGGAGGTAATGTTGCCAAAGGCAAGTGATGCATGGGTCCCTAGACGAGGAGAGGAAGATGCGTTCGTTCCTAGGGTTGTCTTACCAAAACATTAAAAGCTAGTTGTTCCAACAGGAATTCGTTGTTTCACAGTCCTGGAGCCCATGAGTCCAAATCAATGTGCTGTCAAAATTTATTCCCTCCCATGGACTATAAGGGAGAAGTCCAGTCACGGGGACACCTCGATGGTTTTCTGGCAATGGGTACATCCCTGTCAAAATCTAGCAAATCAGTGCAAGAAGGGTAGGTACTTGTTATGCGCTGCTGAGCACTCTAATTTCAGTGTTAAAGAGAGTGCTTAAAACAGAGAAGACGCTTAACACGTACTTACTGAAGGAGAGAATGAGCGTTTCAGTCTAACTATGGACAAGTTAGACAAATATTCAAATAGCCTAGGCTAGAATGAATGAAGTACTAAAGTCACTGACTTAAAAAATGATTCCATCATGGATTAATTCTATTAGTATTCTGATCTTTTGCATTAAATCAACATATTTCCATAAAAGTCCCTCCTATTTTCCTACCTTCAATATTGCCCCTATGTGTAAATATATCAAGTCGAATTATCTTTTTACATGATAAAGGTTATTTAAAGAGGATCCTGAAGCTGGGAGTGGTGGCACAGACCTGTAATCCCAGTACTGAGAATGAGGCAGGAGGATTGTTGCAAATCTGAGACCAGCCTGCGCTAGAAAGTGAGTTGAAGAGCTGCCTGAACTGAATATTTAGATCATGCCTCAAAAAGACAAAAAAAGAAAAAAGAAAGATAGGATCCTGATCCAAATCAACATTTTTGCCTTGCAAATCCATCTCATTCTTCCAACAATTTCATATTTTGTGTCCTAAAATCCATCTCGGCCCTGCCCTGCTTCCTCCCACCTCGTCAGTGATCCCCTACACTAATTCTAGACTCCTTCCATCTTGGAATTTAATATTCTTGAAGACAGTTGAACACCAAGACCCAAATTTAACCCTTCTGCTTTAAAACATCCTTGAATGTTTTCTAATGAGTAACATACCAAATATGTTAGGCTTTATAGGACTTGCCCTGCTGTCTCACCTACTGGGTCAATTGCAGAATAAGATTTTCAGTCTAACTATGGACATTTGTAGCATGCATGTAAGATAAACCATAAAATAAGGGTGGATATGTTCTAACAAAACTTTATTTGTGGATAAGAAAATTAGATTGAAAGAAGCTGGCACATCATGAGTTACTATTCTACCTTTGACCTATATTTGAGTTTTCACAAGCATAAAGAAAATGAAATATTTTCCTGGGACATACGGGAACCATCGGGAGGATAACTTTACATTACGGGCTGCACTGCACCTACTGCTATTTCAGACAGCGTCTTGCATGAGTGATGAGAGTCGCACACCACACTGTGGAATTACACTGAAGCTAATGTTCAAAGCGACATTAAAGTCTTCATTCACATGTTCATTTCCAATTCTGCCTTCTCCCATGCTGTTTGGATGGTGTTCACTGTGACCCAAAAATGAATAATAGGCTTGAATTATACTTTCAAGATATATTTCCCTTTAGAGTGAGCATTAAAGCTGATCATCGTTAAGTGACTGGTTGGTTGGAGGTTTCAGAAATTGGCAATAAAAAAGAAAATGATTATACTTAATTCTGTATGATGTTCAACTAAACAAAGATTATTCTCCATAGGGTGATTTGTTCATTTTCATTTAAAAGAGTCAAAACGAAACAGCTTCTATCACTTCCCTTGGGAGAGGGTGGCACAACAGAAGGAAACATCTCTGCAAAAGCTGTCTTAATTTCACTCTTTGTTTCCAACACATAAGATTTACAGCTTTCTTTCATCTCAGAAATATGTTTCCTCATATTGAATTAAGGTTCACACCCTTGACATAAATATTAACCAAAAATCTGTGCATTCCCAGGGGTGGGAGAGAAGGCACTCCAAAGTAAAGGGCAGTTTCTTCCCTCTAGCCAGTCAACTTCGTAACAAAAACCACCACAAAAGTCAACTGATGATGTGTGTATGGAAAAATGTTTAAATATATACTTGCAATTATTCTGAGGCCTAAAAATGCATGAAGGACATTAAAAGAATGGCAAAGCCAAGAGAAACACAAGTAAGGCTGAGATTAAGACATATTTAGATTTGAAGATTGTATCTTGAGTTGGAACAGCATGTAAGAGATTAGTAATTATTGTATTTTAAAAATCAATACATAAAGCTATATCACCAAATGAAAAAGAAAATAACACTAACTTCTCCTTCACCCTACATCTTATTTATAAACTGGGAAAACCTTTATTAAATTAGGAAGAAAACATGTCATATTGGGATTGTTCCCACGGTGACCCTTCCCAGTACTAGCAAGAGCCATGGCTTTCCTTCTACTTCCAAAGGTCTCTGTCCTCCTAGGTTAAAGATAGTGAGCACGGATGACCTTCACAAAGAACATAGAAGAGAACGGACAGACACACAAGTTAGCACTGAGCCCGCATGAGGCACAGCACTAGATGCCTCCACCTGTTATTTTGGTTAATTCTATTTTCACCAGATGTCTGTGTTATTTCCCCAAACTTTTAGTCTAGAATTATTTCTAAATCATGGCAGCTGAGTTTAGATATTATTTAGCAATAAAACACTGCTTTTTGTGCTCACAGTTGTCCATTGGCCTAACTTTTGTTAAGGATAGAAATGAAAAAGTAAGGAAAACAAAAGAAAAAGGTCAGGGAACAAGCTTAACTGATTTTTAATGGAGTAAACAATTCACCTGGCAGGAGCATCATAGCAAGTACCCTTTCATTTTTGTGGTTTTGGAGGGAGCATGGCTTTAGTCAGTACCGTTTGTAAAGTGAGTGACAGCTTTGAATAATCCAATAGAGCAAATTTGATAGTGAAAGTGAATTAGAGTTAGTTCTTGAAATCTTTGGAAAAGTTGCTAAATTCTACCCCAAAATCCAACCTACTTCCTATTTATGCTTTGATGTCTGATACAGGATAACCGAGAAATGGTCCTTTGTCTTAAAATGATATTTGAATTGAGCAAAATTTAAACTATGCTAACTCCAACATGATTGCTAACTTTAAAAATTAACATAACACCAAAATTTTATTTTATTTGAGAAGATAGAATAATGGAATAACTGTCACGTTTTCAAGTAATTTTCCAATATGAAACATTAAACAATAATTCCTCACAAATTCTTCAGGTTGTCTACTTTTATTACCAAACACTGTTTTAAAACAATAAAGGCAGTCTCTTCTCCCCCCAAATCTAGGTTAACTATATAATTAATTCTACGGCTCTGTCTAGATGTCCACCCAAAACTTCGTGCAGTCATAGGTGGAGCTTTTGCTGAGGTAGCTGAATCACAGAGGGTGACTGTTTTGTGGTGCAATGCCAGGAAAAAGAATGCTAGGAGAAAGGGCAGGTGATCACTGAATCAGTCCGCTGGTTTATTTGACATCCCCCTCAGCCAAGTAAGCTGCATACAGTAGAAAGGACAGAAAGAGACTCGTCTTTTCCCTATTGCTTTTCTGGTTTCTGCCTGCCATGAACTGTTTCGCCTCTGTGATGCCCATCTGGGATGCCACCCTGATTTGGAGCCAGCAAATTACAGACTGAAACTTCTACAAACTATGAGCTAAATAAACCTTTCCCCATATAGTTTTGGGTGCTGGGTATTTTGTCTCAGCAATAAGAGAAAAGTAACTAAGACATTAATATATAAGCATCTTCAACATATACATCTCTCTAGTTTACTTTCCCATTCATATTGCTGTATGACTTCCTAGGAAATACACTACAGAAATATCTTTCAACATAGAATATTGCCGCCTATGAAAATTTTCCAAGTTGATATATCTTCAATAAACATAATAAAATTTTCAAAGAATTATATAATTAGACTATTACTAACAACAGGAACCGATGGAACAAAGAGACAATTTTGAAACCATTTTTTCCAGCTGCAATTAATATCACTAATCAAATTAATGTCAAATATCTTTTGAGCTCTAATATTTTAATAATGCATTTAAATTTAAGAGTGTACGATATATATGAAACACCTTTAACACTATAATTTAGAGTGACTATTTCCTTAATAAAATTAGTGCAGGAAGTTATAAAACTAATACAAAAATCAATGCAGTGGCCTTTTCAAAGTTATTTCATCTGTTTATTTTGCCATTTTCCGAAGATCCATCCATATTAGTAAACATGCTAGGTTTTCACTGTGCTACTAACAATTACAAATTGATTGTGATGAGACACAATCTTCCTTTTCATAAGTGAGCAGATATATTTTGGCCATCTTTATAGGCTTTTTTCAAAGTTCATAACTTAGAGAGGAATCATCTTTTGTAGTAAGAAATGGTTTCAGCTTCAAAGCCAGAAAAGTCCTATGAAAATGCCAATTATGCCAATTTTACAAAAACAGATGTATGGTGATTTTGTGACATGGGCTATTTACACCAGGGACGAAAGCCAAACCATTCATCTCAATTTACTTAGGATTGAGGCTCAATATGAACTCTGACCCCAGAGTGGAAAGGGCATCTGTAGAGCATAAGGCACTATTTTCAGAAAAACATATGGATTTATTTCACTTTGCATTAATTTTTTGGATTACCTATACAAACAGTTATATTATTTTAGTATTTTATTTGCTCCTTAAAATTAAGCAAGTCTAAGAATTATATAAAGTTTGGCCATTACTAAGGTAACTAAGTGTTTAATCAATAAAATGGATGATAGTTATTGATTGAAATTCCTCAGTTAAGGTGCTCTCAATCTTGATCATCAATAGGCAAATGACACACGACAAAAGATTGCTAGAATCTTGTTACTCATTGACTTTAATGGAATTTTGAAAATAGATCACAGGAATGACAGGTAATTGTGTTCAAATGAAAATGCAAAGGGAAACAATGAGGTCAATTTTTCACAATTAATTTTGAATAAAATTTTTGTTGTGTCTTTCATTTCTCATAAAGTATAGGAATAAGTTTATTTCCCTAAACATCAGTTTTAATTTTTGTTGACCAACCTATATTTATTAACACTCTAACTGGTGGTCCTCTTTAAATCAGCTCTTCAATAGGTGATTTATTGCACTGCTCCTTCCCAGGGAGTTTCTGGGAATTAATGAGACAACTGGCAAGCATTCGAAGCTCCTTGGGGAAAGCCTGTGATGATATTACTAAACATTATTGTGATTATTATTATTTTATATGCAGTTCCCTTGAATGATTTTTCTTCCTAAACAAATGCAGTTAGGAGCCTTGGCTAAACCAGACACAGTGTATGTTAGAATCACTGGATGAAAACGTATTGCTGACACTCCTCCCTGTCAGAGCTGGGGTGGCGGGGGGGCAGGTGATAGGGTTTGGGAAAATTTCTAAAAATTCATTCCTGCCTTAAACTGAGCATGAAAGCCACCAGTACCCCCACATGCCCCTGGGGATCATTGATTCTATGTTAAAATGGACCCACAAACTTCAGGGAATCCTCTATCACAAATATTTTATTATAGAAACAGTTTGTTGTGCCTACCTCAAGAGAGAAATCCAAATATTTCGGTGAGAAAGCCCATGTCATTATTATAGATTGGCCCCTGCTGCAAGTATTCGTCTGCTCCCAGGTTTTAAATTGTTACACACTTCTACATATTTTACTCTAGGGTACAATATGCTTTTGTTATGTTTAAACATCACCAGTTTTCTGCTCTTAATTTGATCCGTGTGTGTATTATATAGAATTACCATTATTATAAAAATATATTTCACTTTTAATATTTCATGATTTGATTTTTGCAAAAACCTTACAAACTAATTTCTAGATCTTAGTTTTCCTTCTATAAAAGGAATAAACTGAAAATAACAGTCTCCTTCTTAACACTCTTTAAAGAAAATCAAGAATTTATGACAATATACTTAAATGAAAACAATGAACCCAGAAACTTTTCTTTCATGAAATCACAAAATGGGAGCGTACCAAGACCAACACAAGCATATTCATTTTCCTGAGGATTTGTAAGGTTAACATGAAGCAAACAGGTCTGTCCTTCCATCAGAGCAAGTAAATTAGCAAGAACAATACAGAGTCTCTATTCTAAATAGTCCTAAGCGAGATATGGAGTTTAAAATTTTTGTGATTGACACATATTTGATTATATTTTTGAAGTATATTTTGATTCATGTGTGTATTGGGTACGACCAACAGTATATCACATTAAACTGTATCACTTTTTATAAGAAGCACATTAAAATTCTCCTCTTTTAGAGAACTTTTGTGTGTGGGACAAGGGCTTGAAGCCAGGGCCTTCACGCTGAGCTACATCCCTACCCCTTTTTAATTTTGAGGTAGGGTCTCGTTCAGTCACTAAGTTATCCAGTCTGAGCTCAAACTTGCAATCTGCCTTCTGCAGCCTACCAGGACTATTGGTGTATGACACACATAGCTGAGACATATTTTTAAATATGCAAATCAGAAAAGAGCTAGCCCAATCAAAATTCAGAATAAATTGTATGCATGCAGGAAATGATGAATAGCTTATTTTTAATTTGGACACACTAGTATAAATTCAACAGCCTTCCTCCCCCGCAAAATGTACATTTTGCTGAATTTTCATCAGGCCAGGGCAAGAAAGTTGAATTAAATGGGCCACCTTTCTTTAATTCTGTAAGTATTTAATGAACACATTTCACATGGAGGTTTCTTTGCTACCCACTTCAAGCAATAGCAAGTACAGAAGAAACAGCTCCTGGCATGAAGTAACTTAATGTAATGTGATTCGTAAAGTAGGTACATAAATTACTATCACCGGAGTAAGGTAGAATCCAAAGGAAAGCAAGAGTTGCAGAGATCCTGTCAGACTATGGTCAGCTTGACGGTCTTGAAGCATTCATTTGAAACTTGTTCTCTTGATCGTGTTCCTAGTTATTGCTCTGACCTGGGTCCCTCTTCACCGACTTTGCTTGGCTCAGCCTTACTGACTTCCAGTTGCTTTGCAGTACCTCCCATTTTATTCCTGACCATCTTCATGAACGGAGTTTTAAGAGATAGCATGTAGAAACGGAGGCTCCTCTCCCACCCCCCGGGGAATTAATTTGCTTCCAGTATTGGGGCTAGAACTCAGATCCTGGGACATGCTAAGCAAATGAACTAACACTGGGCTACACCCCAAGGCCCAGCGTGTTATGTAACTAACTGGTCACGGGTGGGTGCAGGAAGTAGCCCTTGCCTGAACTGTCTTACTCTGAATTCTGTCCAGTGTCTCCTCTTCTGAGTCATTGCCTCCTCCCTAGTAGACTTTCTCTTCTCTCTCACAGCACCCTCCAGCCCCCTTAAGGTCCTAGTTGATAAAGCTGCACTCTGGACCTTGTACATCAGCCTTTAGATTCCCACAGGAGCACCACAATCCTTCTCTGTCTTTCCACTATCCTGGAGCTAAACCTCAGAATTCTTGTCTACGTAATCTGGGTCCTCCAGCCAGGCCTTTACACCTTCCTTTGCTTTCCACTTTCCCAGTCTTTGGGCCTAATTGCAAGTCTTCAGGGGTGCCAGGTCTTCCCTCCCTGAGCCCCACTCCGGGGCCTTCCTCCTGCTTGGCTTGCCCTCCCCGGACCCACTCTGCACAGAGCTGGCTCTTCCCTGCAAATCATTATATAAATACTCTCTCTTTGGGAGGTCTACAGCACTAGTAAAGCAAACTTTATAGACTTTAAAATCCATTTATGATCCTGTACTTTCATTGTACTTAACTTTTACTACATGTACAAACATATTAAGTGTGATTACCTATCACCTTTCCCACCAAACTAAAACCTCACCACACTATTATAAGTACTCAGCACTGTGCAGTGGGCTCAGTGAGTGCATTTTAATGAGTTACTATATAAATGTGATTGTGTACTACTTTTTTTTTTGTACCAGGAATCAAACTCATGACCTCAGGCTTGCCAGGCAAGGGCTTATGCCGCTGAGCTATATCCCCAGCCCAATCATGTACTTGTTACTACCTACATTAATAAGCAAAACAATCTTGTACAGGGCAAAACAATCAGCATTAAGAAAACAGCTGTCCTTTCGTGTCAGCCTCCACATGCATCTCTCCATTACTTTTTTCAAAAGTATTGGTAATATCATTTCAGAACTTTGCCCAACTTGAAAGGAGTTGAAAAATCATGCTGAGAGATATTACAGAAGTGGGCCTATTATACCAGATGGCACACAATGAACTTTTATCTAAAATTACACTGTCAATTCCATGGTGAGAATTACTTAGATTTAGTTGGAACTTTCCAGGTAGCGAAACATCATCGTATTGAACTTTCAGTGACCATATGTTTGGCCTCAGGGCAAGTGAATAAATCTGGATAACTATAAAGCTAAAATTATCTCCGCCTCAAATTCTTTTTGTCACTTATTCTATTTAGGTGTCATTTGCATGCTTAGTAAAAGATTCTGAAGATTTTTCTTCTAATAATATTTGAAGGATGTTTTCTAAACAGAAAATTAGGAAGAAATGTAAGTGTTCTCCTTCTGACAGTAAAAACCAAACATACCATCCATCAAATAAAACCAAATGCAATCATATATATTTTTAAATATCCTATAAAATCCAACATGTATAGCTTACATATTAATAACTCACAAAAATGTAGACACACAAATGGAAGGCCAAAACCTCTGGATTTGACTGTGCAGCATCACTTATAAAATTGTATGTATATACATGTGCATATATGATGTGTTCGTATATGTGTAGATATTCATATGTATTATATATATAAATATTTTACCATAAACATGTACATGAATATTCCTTAATTTATAAAACATTTTGCTGGATTATAACTACAACCTCAAATCACCATTTTGGATTACATGTTAGCAAAATTATGCAATATATTTAAAAACAATAAGTACTTTTATACCATTGGATCTAAAAGTCTTAAACTGCCAAAAATTGTATGTGTTTGAGTTTGGGTTACCTATATTTTTAAAGCTATGAAATTTATAACAAATATACTGTTTTTTCCTAAATTTAATGTTTCCAGTAAAGATTGGGTAACCTTTAAATAACAGGGTGATGTCCCCTCACAATGCAAATAGAAATGTTACACAGTATCTGTTTCTTCTTATGAATGTAAGCACAACATAAACTATGATGTTAATAATAAACAATAAAACCTCTCATTTCTAAAACATACCATTATTGCCTATGTTTTCTGTCTAATGCTTGTGAACCTCATCAAGCAAAATTAGATCTTTCTAGGTTTTACTACAAAATTTTTGAAACACTGCCTCCCCTCAAAAGAATATGGGAGGAAGAAAAATTTTTCATGCAAGTCTAAAAAGATGACTTCACCAAAGAACATCTTAGACACATTAGATAAATAGCTGGGAATCGTAGGGGTAGACTGTCACCCTTTTTGTTATTCTGAGGAGTTCAGCATGTTAGGACTTGTTCAAACTAAGTGAGGCTTCACAAAGTTGCTACTTAAATATTTCAAGCCTTCAGATGATCTAATTTCCCACAGAAGGAAATGTTTTTCTGTGTGTGAAAAAAATTCCAAAAAATATATTCTGAATTCTCTTATGAAAGGCTTATTTTAGCACCATGTGATCATCTGTAAGGATGTTCTTTACTTAGATCTTTAATTAAATACAATCAAAACTACTTAAAATTTATGCTTTCTCACAACCATTTATCCAAATTTCACAACAAAACCATCCTTAGAAAGGTATAAACAAGCAATGATTATCCGTATATAAATCTACAGAAGTAAAAAGATTGGTATTGTACATAATAAAGTTATCCCACTGTTTCATTGGCTCCTTAGGGTATAAAAACCGTTTAGTTATATTTATAAAACAGGTGACACTCCAATTCCATTTATATAAGGTTATATGTGGATATATTAAATTTATATATTTAAGAACCCCAAATACATATATTTCTCAAACTCTTTATAATGGTCACATAGAATTAAAGTTGAAGGTACAAGTAAACTATCCTCAAAGGTTAGACTGGCAAGAGGAAAAAAAGGAGGCGAGTCCATAGTATTTTCTTTTGCAACAACTATACTGATGATATATGGATTCATTATGAGATTTTGTACTGGCTTTAGTCACTTTTGTACGCCTCATTTGTGAAGTAGTCCCTTCTGACTTCCCAGGTGATTATGAAAACAAAGCCTTTCATTGATACAGTACACAGGTTACTGGCCTAATCACTGAACCCGGAGTACGTGTTAAGTAGGGATCTCTGTATCAGGACCATGCTTTTTAATATCTGCATATTAATATTCTTTGTTAAGCATGATGAATACAAGAGAGGCAAAAGTGGCTTAATTTTGGTGGGAAGATGCAGAAATGTAAAAACAGGGGAAAAGTTTATGAAGGACAGGAGGAAGTAACGTATAGAACTCATAGAAGGGTGAGTTCCAGTGACTAGGTCTATCTCTAAAAACATAACCAGGGAGGGTTTCTCCACATATTCCTCTAATTCTAAAATGAACGTAATTCTCAAATTAACATAATTTAAAAATTAGCACTTAGAGACTTAATTTTAGGGCTTGATTTTATTTAATTCACACACACACACACACACACACACACACACACACACACACACAAGGATTTTGTACAGTTCAGGCTTTTCTCCATCACTAAATGCCCCAATGTGGCACAGTGCCCACATGTTCTCCAATTTTGGCTATGATGTGGCCCAACAACATGACAATCGTGTAAAGTTGGCAGAATGAATCAGTTGGAAACTCGGCTTTGGCTTTCCTAATTTCTCGCTGCCCATCAAGCCTTCTTCTTACTACTATATTGTACTATCAGATGAGAACCCAGCTCTTTTCCATCTTTTACATGAGAAACAAGTATAACATGGAGAAATCTATGGACTAGGGAAAAATAGACCATCCATATTGATTCTACGAGCAGAGAATTTCACTTCTGTGGGCCTTTACTCTCAGGCAGACCTACAGTCTTAGTCACTACCAAGCTTGTCAAGGGGATGCATTTAGTCTGAAGCATGACATCTAGGCTTCCTCCACTCGGGGCAGTATTTCCTCCTTTACTGGAAGAACCTTGACTTCAACAAGAACTTTCGCTCTTGGACTTCACTCTGGAGCCAGGTGGCATAAAATATATACATTTCTATATGAAAAACTGTAGATAAATATAAACTAAATGCATCCAACTTTAACTGACTCCTACTACGTGAAATTCAGCAGATGTAAAACACTACCCTTGCTGCACCCTGTCAGAGGCAGACAGAGATTTCTCTTGGAAAGTTTTGTGAAATTGCTCTTAAATTTTAAAGGTACTATATTTGCTATAAAAGAGAGCTGTTTGAATTTTTCAATAGAAAGCATGTATATAGAAATTAAATGCCTCACAGGTCTGCAGCGTGAATTGAAAATAAGTCCAAACAACTGGACAGTGGAGAAACCACAAGCTGCAAAGGAGCTGCCCACATCTTTACTTTGGAGGAAAAGCAAGAAGAATATTAAGAAAATCTCCTCTTGTACAGTCTGAAAGACAGAACAAAATTATTTGGAGCTATCTTAATCCTGATTCCTCTTACTGAATTCCCAATTTTGACTTATTATTTCTCTCCATCTCCCTCTCCCTCTCCCTTGCTTTTACCCTTTCCTCTCCCCTCCCCTCCCCCTCACCTCTTTTCTTTCTCTTCCCCATAATCTAATTCAGGCAAATCTACCTTCACTATTGTTTCTGAACCAGTCTCCTTCCCATTACATCTGCCGACACTCACCTACCCTCAGCTTTCTATTCTTGAGGAGTTTTCTCTGCTTCTGGTCTTGCCATCTTTAATAACACCCTTGGGGAAGTTACATATTATATTTTTAATAACATCGATCCATCATAAAACCTCCAGCCCGGTTTCATTGGTTTCTGTGGCTGTCTTTTTCAAGGACACCTCCGGGTTAACCCCTTTATGGGAATCTCCTTCCTGCCTCTATATTAAATCAGAAACACAACTATCTACTAACTCCCTGCGCTAAACAACCTTTCAATTCTATCTTCAGTCACAGAGCAACCTGCACAAATGGCAACCTGGAACCTTCCTAACACTGTGCTCAAGTTAATTCGTAGGTGAAACTTTCTGACAGGGCTCTGTGCAGCCTTTTAGGTTAGCAGTTACCTGTGTAAATGCCTCCACTGCAGTAGTCTCTGAGAACTGTGACATTATTCTAGTCAGCTTGGGCAACAAAGTTCAGTCAAATGCACATGTAGGAGCAGTCTTAACAGTTGCTAAAGGAACAAAAGAGGGTGAAGTGCAGATATGATATTGGAGAGTTTCAAATCTGTCCACCACTTGCCCTAACCCACACTTTCCACCTTTAATTATTCTAATGGAAATGACTAGTTTAAAGTCTCCATGACACCTTAACCACTTTCAGATCCAACAGAGTTCATTTTTAATTTTTGCTACAAACCATAAGAAGTATTTTCATTCTTAAATGGTATCATAATTAAACAAAAGAAAAATACTATTTTGTGATATCAAAATTCAAATGAAAATTGAAATTTACTGTGTACTTAAATTTTATGGGACTATGACCTTACACATTCATGTACCTATTGTGTATGGCCACTGTCTTTCCTACAAAGGCAAATTTGCAAAGCAGGACAGAAGTCTATGGCTGTTAAAAGTAAAAAAATAATTACCATAATTTGTCCTTTATAACATAATTCTGAAAGAGTCATTCTATAGTATTTTGCTTCCATTACTGATGAACACAGGTTCCTGGAGACTGAAAGAACACATGGGTGATGAGATTTGGAAGTCAGCTCTGCATTCTTCCTGTTCTCTTGGGCTTTTCCCTAATGTCAGAGCAATAACTAAAGCTCAGGTACTTACATTTGTACATGATGCCTTTTGAGTATATTTGAAAATGTTTTAAACCAAAAAATTGACTTCAAAAAGCAATCCACAACCACTGACCTGCCCTCTACTCTTCAAAATATTCAGATCAGAAGAAAAATTTAAAAAGAACTCCAACTTACATAGCCAAACTTAAGGAGTATCAGCCATATCAGTTATTCCTTAACAGCTCTGTAGATCAGAGACTTCCAAATTTATCACATTCTCTTATATCCTATAACCTCAAAGGGCACATGTCCATCCCATATGTTCTCATTAATGTGGGAAGTAGTAAGAGGATTATGATCTGGATTCTGTTCAATTCATGCATCTGATTAAATTCTTGCCTGTTGATAGAGTGGTCTTGACTACTTTTCCTTTGAACTGCAATGCAATTTTTCATTAAACAACTCCAATAACTTGTCAATAATAATTCTGACATGAGTGTTTTTCTTCATTTGCACCCAGCTCATTGCCTCCAAGTTTTTCTCACCACACAGCCCAGAAAAGTAGTTTGTGAAATATTTTAAATTCAGTTTCATTTTTGCGATTTTTCCTCCAATATTTCAAAATGTCAAATAGGATCTGTCTAAATAGTATTATTCATCAGCATAGTCAGGGATAGAGGGGTAATAAGAAAACCTTCTCTAGTTTAAAAAAAACATTTTTTCAGAGACTCTATCTTTTACTGATTCCTATGTCTAACCTGCCAAAATCTTTCTCATTCTTTGGTGATGAAGTATAAAACAGAAGGAGTATTTCAATGGTACTTAAGCCACATTCTCTGAAAGAGAATCTTTGTAGTTAATGATGTAATACTTCCAAAATGGGCACCGTAATCTCTGGACCCTTAAATTAGGATGTGACCCTTCTAACTGGGTCACATTCTCCCCTTGCTCCTGTTCTTGCCCTTGTCCCCTCAGCCCTCTCGGTGCCATTTCTTCACTACCTTCTCCTTCAGGTCAGGTAGCTAGATTTCTCATTATTTCCCTGAAGAATTAGTCTACATTTATATTCTAAATAAAGCATTAGCTCTTAACTCTGCTAAGAGTTTTTTCTGCCTACTTTTTAAAATAATTCAATAAGTTTCACGGAGTAAGAGAGCTACTGATGGTTTCTATTGTTGAGAGATGTAATTCTTTATTATTTTCTTCTCTCCGTTATATCACTAATAAAGACGTTTAATCAGACCTGCATAAAGCTGATCTCTAGGCATCACTCACCAAATCATTACAATTTTATCTCTGATTGCCCTTGGGTATTACCATCTCTTAACAAGACATTTCATGTCCACAGGGTGAAAAACAGGTTCTAGAAAGTGTCACACCGTTTTTTAAATGTTTGTTCTCATAGACCAAACGAAAATATTTTGAATGATCCTGAGTGTACATAGAAGGACCAGATTAGGCTGTTACATCAAACATAGAAATTTACAATAAGAAACGGAGTAAGAAAATTTTCTAAAAAGATCTAAAGTTTGGCTTGGCTTAATTTACCCTCTAAATAGTATCAGCCTGTTGCATTAAACTTATGATGAAAAACGGTATAAAGCAGCATCATCTTGCATTTTCTGTTTCCACACAAGACACAGGAATTAGAAGATGTTGTATCACTTAATATCAGATGGTCAACAAGGCTCAAACACAAGCAATATTATTTGAACTGTGCTATACATGTAATGGAAAGATGTAAAAAGAGCTAACGGGAATCATAATTGCACCAGTGCTAATCCCCTGCACCATTCTACAAAATGAAAACATACATGCATACATTATACATATAAATTACAACTTCAGTGTAAATCACAGGCGTTCCCTTATATCCAAGTGCTCATGGGAAACTAACACCTGCCACCCTTAACACTTTCTCATTAGATGTTTCTCTAAACTCTCAAGAGTATTGTAATTAGTTTCTTTATCAAACAAACAGAATGTTATTTGGATGTTGTGAAATAGACCTGACTAGACAACATTCTGACTACGATCACTGACAACGAGCACTGAGTTCTGTGTCATCACCAACACTGCCAGAATGTCAGAACAGCTGATTTTTTTCAGTGCTTATTTGGGGTCTTTTCACCATTTTCATTTCATTTGACAATAGTCACAATTAACAGTCCATAAAACACTGTGTTTAAAAAAAGACTATCGCAGGTATTGAAAATTTAGCAACTTCTCTATGAAAAGCTTTGACAATGTATAAGCCCTAATTTGCAAAGCAGCCAAAGTAGGATGAAGACCTTTCTTGCCTGCCTTCCCCCTCTCCATTAAAGACAGAAGGTATTAATCACCCCATCTCAAAGGCAGCTGACTGATGCTATTCACCGAGTAGGGCATTCTCAGTCCTGTGGCCCCATGAATAACTCTCAAGGCCTTTATTATTGCTCTGAGTGGACTCTTAGCAGCACAGCCTCTCTTTAGCAACCCTTATTCCCTCAGGCCCAGAAGGATTATAGAGAATGGCTGAAAGAAAGCATCATTAGTAAAAACAAAAGTTTATAAAGAAAGAAAATGGGAGCAAAGTGGACATGTTGGAGACAAGTCATGATTCATGGTCTGTACCGTGGTCTGCCTCTTTCTCTCACTCAATACACTCTAGTTTTACTGCTGGGTAAGAAGGGCCCAAACCAGTGCACTTCTCCTAGCAACCGACATCAGTCAGCGAAGAAGGCATGTCATCTGCTCAAAGGGAAAACGGGAGAATCCGGGGTCATACAAAGCAGACACATGTTCCTTTGCATTTGATCCCAAATTGATTATCAAAAAGATTCAGTAAATGCTAAATAATTCTGTTTTATGTGATTGTTCACAATCCACAGAACTAAATATCAGCTTGTCTTGCTATATAGTTGAGTGTCAAGTGCCGGACCAATTCGCTCTATTCAGAAGCTCAGTTTTTTAACTTTTCAATGCACTATCCTCACTAACCCCTGATAGTTCATAAAGAGCACCCTTCGCAGGTACATCCTGAGCTTCCTGGATCATTTTAAATGCAAAAATTGTGTACAAATTCCTATAGTACTCCCTGTTTAGAAAGCATAGAATTGAATCCTAATAGAGAAGAAACTATAAAAGTATTTCTGGTTGTCTTATTTACAGGGCATGTTTAGTCCCTGCTTGAAAAATTAAAAACTCTTTTGGAAAAGAAAATTTAGAATTTAAGTTTCACATAGAGACGTGTTTACTGAAAGCTTAAAAAATATCTAGAGACTTTCATGCCATCCAACTGACAAACATCACAGGTGTTAGAGTTTAATAGAAGAGTACAATATGAATTCCTAGCTAGGAAATTGTTCATGAAATAAAAGTTGTTTGTTGGATTGTGAATATAGGGCACAGATCAGACACAATTAATCCACATCTTATAGCAATTTGCATGAAGGATGAAAAGAGCTACATTTGCCCACAATATGTACCCGTATATTGTACATCTTTTCTCAATTTTTTTCTGTTTCATTTTGGATTAAAAATAGACACTACCCAAGATTTAAAATCATAATAGTGGGGTTGAAACACTGAAAATCATACTCAGCTACAGAATCACTCATGTTTTACAACAGCAAGTGAAAAACCTCCAATTGAGTCTGTTAGCGCTTCCTTCTGGTGAAGTTATGAACCATTATTGGCCATGTTTTAAGGGAAGAAAAGGGCTGCAATTCCCAACTAACTGACAACAACAAGATTCCAGAATTCAGGCCGGGGGCACCAATGAAATACTTGTGTACTGTCAGACTTTTACTCAAGAGAGAGCAAATTGGGGTGCAAAATTTGAGACAATCAAATTAAATATCTCTTCAAATTGCATTTTGCATGAAAGCACACAGAAAAAAGCTGATTGGTGTTGTACATGGCATTTCTTTGTAGAAGGTAGCAGTCTTCTCTCCCTGGTTTCTTCTCTAACTCCTGATGACAGTAGGAAATAATATCACTGGCATTTGGCTAAAGCATTGTTGCTGCTATTGCTAATGTTAGTTACTGGGGAATACAACAGCAGTTAGCTGCAGAAGGATGGGAAGGGAAAATGTATTCCCTAATTTAATAGATCAACAATGAAATAGGTCTTCAATTATTGCATTTCTTTGGCAATATGTTGAAGTTCATTCTAAAATAAATGTATAAAGCACCACTGAAATTGCCCATTGCTAGATTGTGTAATTCTCACAATTTATTATAGTGCCAAAAATTATATTCTATGATCATTTGTTTTGATATATCGAAACAAATTAGTATAAGCATATGGTAAGTCTTTGCTAGTATTTAGAGACATGTACTATAAAAATTTTAAGTGTGCCTTGAACCTTGATATATAAAGATTTATAAACTTTTCCTTACAAAGAAAAGCTTTTGACTTAGTTTGAAAATCAAAGTTCTCTGGTTTTTGATCATACTTATGAGCATTTTAATTGGCTATAACTGGGCAGAGGTTTTGGACAAATCCCTCAAATTCCTCTCTGGTTTTGAGT
This sequence comes from Dinomys branickii, assembly GCA_004027595.1. NCBI lineage: Eukaryota > Metazoa > Chordata > Mammalia > Rodentia > Dinomyidae > Dinomys > Dinomys branickii. The sequence continues at coordinate 137,070 of PVLD010002141.1, forward strand.
GGGTGATCCTTGTTTAAACTTGAAAAGTATTATAATGGGAAAGTGGAGTTATTTTCCATGTTCTCCAGCTAATTTCCAAAAAAGGTTGTGACCAAAAACAAGTAATACAGATCCCACATCAATCTTTGCCACAGAAATTAAAAAATGGCTGTTAACCCTCCTGAGGAAATCTGCTAGGCTGCATATGGTTCTAGTTAAAACATTCATAAACTTTAAATACACTGATACAAGGCTTATTTTCTCAATTTTAATTTTAAAATTCTATCTATTAATAAATAAAACAAATATTATTGGGTCATTAGCGAGTGAAAGTAGGTATGAATCATTAAATTAGTGATATTTGCCCCTCCTCCATATCCACATTATTCAGTTCTCCTCCAAACACAAGGATATACCACATGCAGACTGGACAATACATTGTGATTGTTCTCAAAGATGGTGCTATGGTTCTGGGTAATTTTTTCCAGAGTAAATTTTCTCCCTCCAATATACTCCAGAATACTACTAAATAGTTCATTAGCTATTTACTTAGCATAACAGAAGTACTTAGAATAACAAAATTTAAGTTTCAAAGACTGGAGATCACACAGTCAAATCTCATCTTCTTTTGGAAATGACCTACATGAATAAAATGAAACAGGAAAAGTTGTCATGAAATCCAGAGCCACTGGCCACTACAGTTGCGCCCGTCCTCAGTAATAATGATGCTATTTTACCCAGCTTAGCCTTCTGATACACACAAGCACTCATGATACAAACCGGAATTATGAACAACTGTAAAAAGTTATCAGAATCGATGTCCATATGTGAGAAAGGCAAGTGGGCTTCCAGGAAAAAAAAAGGAGAGAATTGTGCGATTTTTAAATTTTTTTCTGTATTAAGGAGTGTTTATTTAGAACTCAGTAAATTTGTTCTGCCCAAGTTTTATCTGCTTGGCAGTTTGTAGCAAAAGCATCAGGTAAAAAATTTCTGGATCAAATATAAGTCAGTCGATGTGAAACAAAGTGCAGCATGACACCAGCACATTCTAGCTGTTAACAAAAATTGTGATTTGTCGTATGCTGCCCATGTTTACTGATCTCCTTCACAGCAGTACTCACTGGGGAGCACCGCTTGCTCTGCAATCAGCATATGATGCAATGGAAACACACCTGTCACAGCATGTTTGCCGCAGTTGCACAGGTGTGGCCACAGATGAGCACTCTGAAGACTCAACCTGCAGGCTCACGCTTGACACATCACATGAAAATTGTAAAAGATAGCCTACCTACAGCGAGAAATTAGTTTGATAGTGAAAGTCCACTTCTAGTTATTTCCTTATTTGTACTAGGCAGGGAATTATATCATAGAAAGATTACTACAAAGATTACTACCAATAAAAATAGTAAATAACACTTAGAGGGTGCTTATAAAATACCAACACTATTTATATATATGCATAGTTTTATATGTCTGTATGTCTTCACTTATTATGCTCACTAAATGTACGAGAGAAATATCACTGCCATATCTCTTTAACATACAAGTACACTGAGGCACAGAAAGGGTAAATTTCTCATTCAAACTCGGTCTTTTTTGTTGATACTTTTGAGGCTTCATACTGCCCTTCTTTCCTACAGACAAACTACACTTCAGTCAAACTAGACCTCTTGCCTTTCCCTAGCACACCTCTGTCTGTCCGCGCATTTCTTCCTGTTCCTCCTTTGGCTGAAATGAATTTCTGATCATTCTATCAAACGCCCTCTGTTCCCCTGAGCCCAGCTACAATGACCTACACACTCGGTGTCCCTCTTTCTCAGACCTTGCCATCTAGGAGTCACCAATTCCTTCGTGGCCTTCCCAGTTGCTGCTGTGTGTGTCTTCAAGTTCCCTTTTTCCAGATCTACTTTTATTTTGGTGATCTGAACATCTCTTACCCTTCCTAGTAAGTAGCAATCTCTTTACAGGTGGGATCAATCGAACAAGTCGTTACATTTCTCACAGGATCCAGCAAGCAATTTTGTCTACAAGCAGGTGCTCAATAAGAATGTGTTGGATGCTGTATTACATAATGTTATCTTCACATTTGTTAACACAAAAATAATAAAGGAAATACAATATTATAGAGAAAATAATAGGGAATTAGCACTGGATGCTGTGTTATCTAATGTTATCTTCACATTTGTTAACACAAAAACAATAAAGGAAACACAAAATTATAAAGAAGATAGGGAATTAGCACTGGATGCTGTAATACTTAATGTGATTTTCACGTTTGTTGCTCTGTCTTCTCTATAATTTTGTATTTCCTATATTGTTTTAGTATTATCCTGGTTTGTATGTCTCCATTTCTTTATCTTTAAAATAAAACAATAAAAAAGAGAATGTGTTGAATCAAATGATAACCTCAAGAAATTCAAGCTAATTTTCCAATCAATGTTTTCAGAGAACTGGCCATTTTCAAGAGCAAAATGGGACCGTTCACTAGGTTTCAGGGTTGGAAATCTAGAAAGTGTCCCCAATCTTTTTGGTTACATGGAAGAGAGGTTTTCCTTGAAAAGGTCTTCGGCTGCACAGGAAGTAGAGGAGTGGGGTGGATCAGAGCCCCATAAAGAGTGGCAAACCTCCATCCCTGGAATAGGAAGTTCACAGTAGGTTCGTACTCCTGTGAGAGTCTAAGACCAGCAGTGATCTGATAGGAGGCAGAACCAGGCAGTAAAGCCCCCATGGCTGCGCATCTCCTGCTGTGTGTCCTGACCCAGGGATGGGGGATCCTCGTATACAGATAAAATACACCAGGCCCCAGGTTCACCTCTATTGGGATCTGTGACAAAGTACATAAAACTCGAAGCTTCAGTACCTCATGTCTTCAGCCAGTAAGAGAGTTGTGCAGCACCACTACCTAAATATTTTTTAGCTGAGATGTCCACTCTATGATTTATCTCTAAAGTTCTTGAAATATCTGCTAAAAGTGTTGAGTTTAATTGGGTTAATGACAGCTTTAAATTTTTAAAAGACAACTGAAAATTTAGAAGATAAGAATCACTGAAGGAAATGAAACCAGAACTACTGGAAAGATAAGACATATAACTGTAATACAAAATTGCTGCACTCAAAAATATCAACTACAACTCATAAAGACCATTTAGCAGTTTTAAATTAAAAGAAATGGTTTACCTCATATGTTACTAGTGTTAATGTAAAACTGTATAGGTACTTTATCCAGTCTTGAAGAGCCTCAAAAGATAAAATATGAAATTATCACATGACCCAACATTTCCACTATAGTTAGTTAGAATCATAGGACTACACAGAAATTGGCACATAAACATTCAAAGCAGCAATATTCATCATAGTGAAAAGGGAGGAAATAACTGAAATATACATCAAGTGATAAGTCAAAGAACAAACATACAAATTTTTGTCAATTACAGTGAATGATCACTGTTACAGCATGAATGACCCTTGAAAATATGATGCTAGCGTAAAGAAGCTAGTCACAAGATACTGTCCCTTATTTTCCATGGCTCGATAATTATTAAAAGTCCAAAACATATAAATCTTTATAAATAGACATTGGACCAGTGGTTTTTCTATTCTTGGGCCAGGAGCAGATGACAAGGAAAAAGGTACAAAGTTTTTGGGGTGATAAAAACATAAAATTATGTTCTGGTGGTGGTTGCACAACCCTAAACACTTGCTTTTTTATTTTCCTTGCTTTGTGTGTTTGGAAATTTTTCTGGCTTTTGTTTGTTTGTTGGTTTGTTTTGGTACTGAGAACTGAACTCAGCTGTGCCATTGAGCTATACCCCAACCCTCTAAGTACTTTTAGAAAGCTGAACTTTATATTTTAAGTGGTTAAGTTTTATCCTACACGAAGTACATCTCAGTGAAGCTCTTAGAGAAGAAATATTTAAAAATTCAGTTTAGAAAATAACTATGTTCACCATTATTTTAGTTATGAAAAATAAATTTTCCAGTTAATGCTTCTTGAACTTATAGTTAAATCAAAAGTAAGTCTGCAAAGAAAACTTACTTTTGATATGTAAAATTGCAAAATTCCAAGCTATGTGTATCTCAGGATAGTGTCATGGCAGTGTCAGATAGAGCAGAACAATTGCTGTTATTGTAAATAGTAATTTATATTATTTTTGAGACCAAGTAGTTCAGGTTAACTTAGAACTTACTCCATAGCCCAGGCTGGCCTCAAACTTGTGGTGATTCTCCTGCCTCAGCCTCTGAGCCACGATGCCTGGCTATGGAATAATATTTTTAATCTCCTTCTTTTTCATTTATTAGAGAGCTATATATTTGGTGACCAAACTTAAATCTGTTTGATTCTATCTTTAAACTAAAGTAATCATTTTTATTTGTTGCTAATGTTTAACCAGAAAATTAAACTTGTCCTAAGTGTACAGAATAGTCTCAACTTTTGAACTACATATCATCACAGAGGTCAGTGTTGTTCACCTTTGGGGACTGTGTACAGTCCTATTAAGAAATATCAGACCCATGTGAAGAAGCGCTTGTTAAAATATTCATGCCAAACAGTGATGTAATAAAAAGCACACAGAAGTGTTGGTTTGGGGATCAGGGAAGAACGTAAAAATTGCCATTTAAAATGTGATCCTTTGACTACAAAGAGACATATTGAAGCAAGAGGCCAATTCTGTATCTCCTGCCAAGTGAAAGGCAGGCTATTAAATTGCAGAAATCATGATGTCATTTAAGTCAGTATGCACGTGTGCTGACTCCCTTTTCCTGTACATACATTCACAAACATGCACATACAAACACATACAAATCCAGCTCAAATGGTCAGCATTTCATGTTCCGGGCTAAGACCTGCATATCCATATTTTGAAGGCATTCCATAAGCACATTTTCGTGTATTAAACAGATGCCTGACTACCCACTATATGCCATTCAGCGCACTCAGCCCTGACTCTGCACTGGTGCACATGACAGTCAAGGCGAATTCCTTGTCACAGTCAGACAAACCAACTTCTCTACTGTTAGGAGAACATATTGGTCTTTCCTACTTAAGCATCTCTTGCTAGGAGTGGTAACTAAGTACTTTTTCTTCCGAACTATGTCTTCAAGGATATTTATTGAGCTGTAGCTCCTGTGCCTTAGAAATTAAAGGTGGTCTGCTTCTGGAGTAGAAGGTAGATTTGCTTAGAGTTCAATATAATTAAGATAACATCTTTCTCCAGGACCAATATTAGTCAAATTACCTTAATATCATTAAAAAATATTCAGGTCCCAAGGTCAGGGTTCTTAAAATGTGAGGGTAATCTACTGTGTGTATCTCATCTACCTGGGACTCTCCCCTGGGGGACTTTAGCAGTTAGAAAAATTGACGCTTCTTATTGTAGCATGACTAATGAAGTCCATCATCTCTGAACCAGGAGTCTCATTTTCTGCCATCATTTATGTAGCTGTGGCATTCTAACTTTTTAGCTTGCAGATAGGGTCAAATGTCAGGCCCTTTCTAATTCTTAATGTACACACACACACACACACACACACACACACACAAACATACACCTCCAAGAGGTGGTAAATGCTATGAAAATTATTTTAACTGTTAAGTGGCATTGGCCAATAATGTTTCAAGAGGAACAATTTTACATAGAGTACCACACTGCTGGAGTTTAAATTCTAAAGCCATGTATCACTTTGAATATTCTTGCTTTGTTTTAGTTATGTTTGTGATTCTGGTATGCGGCTATTGTTTCTTATTTTCCCTCATTTACTACTCTCTTTAGAATAAAATTTTAAAAAATTTTTGAATGTTCACCAAAGGCCAATGCACTAAATCCTTGGTTCTAAATGTATTGCCAGTGAGAACCTTGAGGAGGCAGGTGTGGGGAGCACTGGCTAAGTAGGGGATCCACCACACACTTGGGGCTAGAGCAAGGCCAACCCCAAGAAAATGCAGTGCCAGAGGCGAGCCATGTAAACAAGCTGTTGTGACTAGAGCAAGGCCAGGCCAGCAGGTGCTGACTTCGGTGTTCCTCCCTGTTAACTACAGCACAGATAGTTCTAAAAATGTTTTGCTTTCAGTTTTCTCAGCAAAACACTAGGACTTTGCACTTTTGACTCCGTCACTCACTTCCCCCCTCTTTACTGTGTATAAGTAAAGATACAGCCCATGCTGGGTTGTCACTGCCTCCCCATCAGAGACAGGTCCTTTCTGGTCCCAGCTTTCCTTTTGTTATGTGTCTACTTTTCCTTAATCTCTCATCACCCACTCTCAGCACTCCACTGGCTGAATGGATCACAGCAAGGAGGGTCTAGTGGTAGGACCTTAAATCACTGAGGTTGTACCTTTGAAGAGGACAGTGAGTTTCCAGGCACTTCCTTTTTCTTAAAAAGAAAAACATTAGCCATAACAGAAGCAGTTTTGCCCGACCACACACTCCTACCATAATATGCTGCTTCACTGCGGCCCAAAATCAGGGCCTACTGCACAGTGGCTGGACTTCCAAAACTGAGCTCAAGTAAAATTTTTCTCCTTATAAATTTATTACTCTTTGTTACACCAAAGTTATAAAAAAATGACTCAACACACATACTTCTAAATACCTGATACTGGAAAAGGAACTTTATTAAGTCACTTGAAATGCAAAGATCTAGATAAGATTTCCAGTGAAGACCAAATGCAAAGGCCGTGAGTCAGGTATGAAGATCTAACAACAATTTCCAAACCCACGTTCTACTTAGAGGGTGAGGAGATGAATCCAGGGAAGCAGAGAAGGTCTGAACTTGTAGAGTCTTGTAAACTTTTGTGAAGAGGTCTGAATAGAAGCCGTGCATGAGAACCACAGGAAGACATATGCCTCATTTACAGTTTTAAAAGGTTCCAGCGTCTGTATACTGTGCAGACAACTGCGATGGGGAACAACAAGATGAATTATACGGGAGCCCGGATGCACTGACAGATATGTGCTAAATTAGTACAGGAAAATCATGCTGGAACACGGGTGCAAACCCTGTGACATTTATTGGAAAATTCTTTTAGCTCCACGTAGGACTGAACAGGTTCATAAAATATGGCAGGAGAAATCAATACCTGGTACCAGGGTAGATTTCAAAGGATTTGCTAACATGCTGGATGTGGGCTGTGAGAAGTCAAGAGTCGTTGTTTTGTGTAAAGTTAAAAAACAAAAACAAAACAAAAAAAAAACTGAATAGTGGAGACATTTACTGAGAAGGAAGTGACTAGAAAAAGGAAGAGGCAATCATGGACACAAGTTTAATGTATTATGTTTAGATATCAAGCCAAGATGTCACATCATCAAAGGCATATGTCAAGTAGTGACCCATGAGCTGGAGATTCCAAGCGTGGAAAAGCCAAACAGCATCCTCATGGATAGTATATTCCTCCATGAAATCATGAGGGCAACTGGAGAAGCATCAGTTTAAAAATAAGTACTAGCAGAAAACCTAGGGGAATTAGATGATAGATTTTACAGAATGGGTGAAAGTACTTTAGCAAGTGCCAAGGAGAGCAGCCCAAGTCACTCCAGCACTCCTTTGAGTTAATGTGCTTCGGGTCAGTATGTCACTCTGTGTTGTTGCTATTTTACACCCTTATGATGGTATAACATCCTACTAAACACTGAAAGGGTTACTAGGAGATTATCTTTAAAACATTATAATCATTCACTCTTTCTCCAATCATTTTTTAAGAGAAGCAGAAAATAAATATTGATGTCATTGTATCTACTTAGGGTGATAGCTCTATACCTGGAGACACCATAGGAAGCATAACAATTCTTTTAGAATAAATCAGTGAACTGCTATTATATAAGTTCAACTTTATGCTTGAACTCAGATCTGGTGATTTTGCTTTAGAAAAATATAGCATCCATACAAAGCAAGTGAATATGAGGTTATGCGTCACTATAAAAGAAAAGTGAAGATGTTAAAACCCTAACTGGATGTACCTGAAGTTGAAACATTAGCATAGCACCACCCAAGGCAGATTTTTAAAATTATTTTTCAAGAAACACCACCACCTATCTTGTTCTTTCTTCAAATATTTCTCTAATTCTTTTCACCAGGCCCAAAAAGAGGAAAAAGAGGAACAAAAGAAAGAAAGGAGTAGAAAAAGAGTAGGAAAAGGACAAAATACGTTAGATAGAAATCTGACTCTGGTATCCTCACAAACCAAATGCCAAAAGGGGAATCTCTATAGATTATAGAAATTCAGTGGATATTACTATAGCCCACATACATACAGAAACTTCCTTCATCACTATATATGTTTCCATATTTATGAAATGTGCTATGTATCCCTGAAGTCATTGTAAGAGATGCTATTCTTGTTTAGCAAAGGTATGATGAGAGCTGTTCTTTGTGTACAATCATGACTTTTCTCTTAGTTTGAGGTAGTCTTGTTAATGCCCTAAGAAAGCCTTTTGATTTATTATCCACATGTTGTGTAGCATCAAAGGTTGTTCAAACAAAGCCAATTCAAACATGATATTACTGAATAGCTGCAAGAACAAACTTCAGGTTATTTCTATGGAATTTAAGTTCTAAAGTGGGCTGCATATGGCTATGGTAATGTGCCCGTAACTGAAAGAAGCACTATAGTAAAATGTATAAAGCTATATGAGATAACAGATACATACTACGTACACACATTATCTTTAGTCCCCAAAATATGTGTGTCGTTTTCATTTGAGACTAGTTAGAGAGGAAAAAATCATTTTGAAAACAGCTGTTAAAGGTATTATAAAACCATCACCTAGACTGAAGCATAAAATAAAGATGGGTTTAAAAAGTCTGTGATGGTTCACACTATTTTCCAATAAATGATTAAAAATTACTTTTACTGAAAACAAAGAACATCTGGAAGCCAAGGCTAAATCTCAGCACCTATCCTCCTAAATAATCATAGAAAACAATCTGCCTGTGATTAATCTGGATTGGGTAAAAGAAACTTTATTTACATTAGAAATAGAAAAGTTTGTAGTTCTCAACTAACTTAAAATTTATTTTCTATGTCTTGCTATTGGGAGAGGAGCCAGGAAAAATTATAAATAATATTAACACCTATCTTGTATCTTCTATAAGGAGGCAAAACAACTTTTCATGCACTATAAAAATGCACATATAAATAACCTACCAAGCAAATTTCAATGCAAATCTATGTATCATTTGTCACTGAATAAAATTAATTTCTGTGTCTAGCACAAGGATAGTCAGTATATCTTTGAAATGGTACAAGCTTCTCTGAATCTGAAATTCATGTGCAGAATAAGCACATACCCCCAAGAACGATACTCAGTAAGTAGATATCAAAAAATCCTGGTAGGATAACAAAGCTCAGCTACCTCACAGCTTAAGCCCCTCATTAGACCAGTGAACAGTGGGTCCCTAGGTATTGAAGTAGCCTAGAGGGCAGTGTTGTCCACATTCCAAATTTTCAACAATCCCCAGGGAAAAACTGTCATCATTCTGAAGTATCCAAAGGCAATCCAATGTCAAACATATGATTTACACACTAATTCAGTAAGAGTGTGCATGATATCCTTTAATTTCAACCTAGAAGACATTAAATACAAAATGAGAATCATACACACAGATTTTTACATTGCTTTACAAAAATCTTCAGTCTTCAAACACTGGGCATTTTTCATTACATTAGTATGAATTCTGCAATAAGTGGCTCAAGTACAGATTGTCCCCTCCTGCTATCATGTTAAATCAAAACAAAGGTTCTAGGTGTGTCTTTAGAGCATGAAGGAATTGGTGTGAAAGAGAAAGGAAGAGACTAACTCACAAAACCAAGGGAAAGCAATGAAGGAGGAGGAGAAGGAGGGTGGGAGGGAAGCAAGCGAGAACTGATGTCTTGCTACTGCTGTTCCAGCAAGCTGGTTAATTGCATTTGTTTCATATATCTCCAAACACCCCGGTACATTAATTACGTTCTGTAACACCAAGCTCTTCTGATTCCCTCTGTCACTTCCAGTGAGCAATTTAATTATATTCCTCCTAGAGACACACTAATTTAGGACAAAAAAAATCTTGCTGATAATTCCATAGTCTAATGTATAGTTTATTCATTCATTTATTACCGAGCTATGTAAAAATCATGGTTGATGGGGACATAAGACTTAAAAAGCTATACCAAAGTCCTACCGTGACAAATGAAGACATTTGGAATAAATATGTAAAATCTTGTCCTTATGGTAATGTAAACGTATTGTAAGGGTAGACGCATTAGGGAGGAAAACGCATGGAGAATGTTATAGATATTGGCACAGTGTAATTCACCGGGCTCAATTCCTGAGCGTCTACCACTGTCCCTAGGACGGTAAGGGAGGAGCAACGTGCACACACACTTTCCTGGCCCGCTGCTGCTGGGGGGCAAATGAAGCCCATGACTGGAAACAGCCGCTTGACAGTAGGTAAACCCATCCCAATTGCCTCATGTTTATAGAAAGGCTTCATCTTGGTGTCTCACACATCAGGTTCTGTGCAGCAGCAGCTGCCATTAACAAAGTTAGCTCCCACAAATGGGCAAAAATAGGCAGTGTCCCCCAGCAAATGCTAAAGAAAAGTTTGTGTAGCAACACTCTATTAGGATGGCTCAAACATTTGGATCCATCCATCTCAGATTCTTTACAAATACAGTAACTGAAAATTAGAACTATTACAATCAACAGAAATGTGTAGCAATGCTCTGGTCCTCTCTCCTTAAACTAATAGTTTCCACTGATATGAAAATTAATATTCCTAAGAGGCTTATACCAAATACTCTTTGTCTTTCTTTTTATGAAAACAAAGTGTGTTAATGATTATTTCCACTCTTCATTCTAAAGAGCTACAAAAAGGATTCTGTAACAGTCTCATAAGAAACCGACATCCCATAAAAATATCCCGGGAAACCAAATCAGAACAAAAGGCAGGAGAAGCAGAAGCAGAATGCTGTCTGCCTGACAGACTGACTCACCCTAGAGGGAGACACCTAGAGCACCTGTTTCAGGTCTCCATTGTGTTTGCCCACTGGGAACCGGGCTGAGTACTCCACGCCTGCAGGCAGCTCGGAGCTGAAGCAAACCCCTTGCTGGAGCATCGCCCACTAGTGCTTTGACAGTTTTCTCTGTGATCTAAATTCTTTATTCTGATTTCCCGGTAGGAGAGCATTCACCTGGCCCACAGGTGATACACACTGATCCCTGAGATCGCCAGTTTCAAATCCGTCGCTCACCGAACCTACCTTGGAGTGCATTACTATGCTTCTCCACTTGAATTTCTCCTCTAAAGTTTAGACCCAAGAACAAACACCAAATGGAGAGCAGGCGAATCAGTATCACACTCATGCAAGAGATTTACTTTCATATTTATTTTTTTCAACAAAACGGAGAGCCTGTCACTTATTATCCAACTCTTCAATTAATTACAGCATTAACAATAGGTGACTCCTAACATGCTCCACTTATAACAGTTTAGAAACAAAAGATTTAAATCCTCTGCCCCTAAAGAGGTCCTGCCTGTCCAAAACAGGCTAGCAGACATAAGGTTGTTTTATTTATAACCCACATCAGGTTTAGGAATAAATGTTGGCGGGGAGCGGGTAAAGGACAGGAAAACAAAAAGCATTTCAAACTTACCATCAACCCGAGCATACAAAAATCCACAGAGCAGTAGTGGTGTAAACATCAGCAGACTCATTTTGACATATTAAAAAGGATCCAGATTGTTTAAGAAACCAATCCCAGAGAGCAAACTACAAAAATAAGTATCAAAAAAAGAGGTAGTTCCAAAGTTTAGACTTTCCTAGACTCTAATTAGTCAAGAAGAGCAAATCGCAAGATCAGAAGGGGTTGCTGGAGAGGTCTTGAACAGGACACGTTTAGATCCATCCACAGTAACGGAGGGCACTTCAAAGGCGGCGGTATTTCCACTCTGGTTACTAAATTCCCACAAATTCACCCCAGGCGGAGGGATCATTCAAGTGTGTCTAACCCTCTCTCCTTAGGCTCCATTGCAATCCAAAGCCAAGTTCTTTCTTCAGAAGTCAAGAAGATGAAGGGGAAGGAAAAAGACCTAATTCCTAGAAAGTATTCCACAAACTTGCCGGCGCGCTGCGGAAAAACCATTGGCCTGCCTACCGCTGGTCTCTCCCGTCTCCACTCTGTAGCAGCAACACGTCCCGGAGTTTTGGTTGGCTTTTTTTTCCCCCTGGTTTTGGTTTTTGTTGTTTTGCTTTTTATGTTGTTTTTTTGTTTTGTTTTTTTCACTTAACTTCCATAATCAGGATGTGTCAAAGCAACACTTTGCAGGCGGGCCTCTCCTGTGCAGCCCGGGCGCCTCCTCCACCTCTGTCCTCTCCCAAAGAGAGGAAAAGGGAAATCAGGGCGAGTCGGGTGGAGAATCTGAACTCCTACGTGGTGAGGCAGCGGGGAGGGAGGCGGGAGCGGAGGAGAGCGGGGTGGAGGGAGGGGCGGGCCGGGCTGCGCCACCCCTAGGAGCGCTCCTGCGCGGGCGGCCGCGGGCGAGCGTGGCCAAGGGGCCCCGACCCGGCGCCCAGAGACCGCGCGGCACAGCCCGCAGAAGCCGCCGGGCCCCGCAGCCGAGCGCCCGCCTCCCCCAGGCCGGGTGGAAGGGCTCGGAGGAGGTTCAGCGAGGAGGTGTGGGGGCGGCGCGCAGTACGAGCTACCGGGTCTTCCCTGGGGGGCTGGGAGCTGCGTGGTGGCGCTGAGCTGACCCCCTGCAGGCTCCGCCCTTGCAGGGGGCAGCGGCCCCCTGGGAACTCCGGCTGGTCTGCACGCTGGGGCGTCCTGGGGGGACGGACGGGAACAAATTGGGATCCCCGCGGGCCGCTTTCCCTCTTGGGCGCCTCCGGACCCCTCCTCCTCCCCCCCTCGGGAGGGGCTGGGGCGCTCCGGCCTCGCGCTCCTCACCGCGTCCGCTTTAATGGGCAGGTAATTTTCTCGGCGAGTTATCTCGTGCAAGCCCTCCCTAATTATTCATCCCGCCGGCGGCCCTGGCTCGCACGCGCTTCGGGAGAAAGATCGTGCCCGAGCGCCGGGGCGCAGCCTCGTGACCCGTTAAAATCACACACTCGCTCACTCTCCGCCCTTTAGCCAAAGCAGCTGAGCGGGAGGGAGGCCGGGGACGGAGGGTAACACCGCACCCCCAGGCTCGGAAGGGGGCGTGTGGGCACTTCCTATACAGCGAGGGAAAAAGCGAAGGAGAATCCGGGAGGAGGGCGGGTGTCTCCAGCAGCCCCGGTCCTGGGTAGCCTGGATCTTCGGGCTGGGACGGCCTCCCCCGGGAGGGGAGGGGGCATCTCTCAGAAGCCTCGAGACCTCTCCGAGGGGACTTTGCTGCGGGTCGTGGGGTGCCAGCGAGTTCAGCAGAGCACACTTAGCCGGGGGAGCCGGGGGGCCAGGCGGAGGTCAAGGGTGGGGGATTCCAGGACCTTCCCCTCCGGAGACTGGTACCCTCGGAAGGAAAGTGAGAAAAACGCAGGCTCTGATCGAGGAAAGGGGACCACCTAACCAAGCTAACAGAAGCCGAAAAAGAGAAAAGAAAAGAAAAACATCAGCCCAAAGAAGAGAAAACCAGCAAAATCAAGGCAAAGCACTACGGAGTGGTTGTCACTCAGGGCGGGGTGATCACAGACCCACGTTAAATCAAAGGGGCGCCAGTGTCCGCGGTGCCCCGGCGTGGCCGGGCCCGGTGTGAGATCACAGGCGCGCTGGTGGCCGTCTGATGCTCCTTTGGGTGACTGGGGCGCTTGCGGGAGCTCTCGCGGGTCCCTGAGCCGCAGACATCGGAGAGTGAGTCTTTAGTTCCCCCTACTGGAAAATATTAGGAAAGATTCTTTCTATTGAGGCCGTTTGCGGTAGAGCCTTTTGTTTGGATGGGTACACTCAGGTACTGCCACTTCACTTAGCTCGCCCTTACCCATCACGGGTGTGCTACGGCGTGCTTTGAAAAATGGTCAGCGACGTTCACATTCAAGCGACTAGGAGGATTCTTACGAGTTCCCAGCACGCTTGAAAATTGCTGTGAAATACACTTGCAAAAGAATAAAACAAGCCATTTTTCTCGTGGAGCATTAAGAGTAATTTCGGTACACTTTTGATCTACAGTACTTAGTTATAAAGAAAAAGTACTTTAGTAGACCAAACTTACATCACTTGAATTTTCACAGGAACGATTCTGAATTAGCTCCAGATTGGAAAAGATTAACCTCATAAGAAGATGCAAGCTCACCATTCCCTTCCTCATACCAGTCCCCAGAACTACAAGTTCTAAATTAGGTAACAGCATAGTCTACAAACTTTGGGGGTATAGGCAGCTCTTCTATCTGTCTGGCACAGTGGGGAATGCCTGATAATTGTTTAATTTTAGACATTTGGAATAGGCTTAAAGTTGAGGACTACAAAGTTTACACTCTTATCAATAATACACCCTGTGCCTTCTCTCGCCCTATTTCCTTATTTAGGGGCAATAAAAAAGTTCCCTGAAAATAAGATCTCCCTAACAAAACAGTGCAGGAGTTAAAAATCATGTAGCCTTTTAAGATTTTTAATTTTAAGATGGCTCTTGGAGAGGGATATGACAATATTTTTCCACTGGAGTTATCTTATGGCTCTTCAATTATCAGGTGGAAGAGAGATTCTGTTTTGTACTGGAGAGACTGACCAACTGTAAGTCCCTTAGTAACCTATAAAACCACGTGGAGACAGAAAGAATATGTGTGGGAAGCAGGAGGGATAGGTTGAACAGATCCATTCACCAATGGCCATAGTCCTCTAAGAGAACATCACTTCATTTTTCTGAAAGTTCTCTACATAGGGAGTATGTCAAGTATGTGCATACAGAGAAGAGTCTGATCTAAGGAAAACTTATTCGGTTATGTTCAGTGGGCCTCTTTGGCCAAGCCTCTTTGCTTTGCATTCATAATTACTGAAGTAACAAAACAAGCCAGGGATTCTAGGCGGGTGGCTTCCTTTATCCTGCACACTCACTAAACTATGGGACAGTGTCTAGGGCGGGAGTTTTGTGTTCATGTTTCCTGTTTCACTTAAAGGCAAGTTCGTAGATGACTTTTTAAAAGAATTATCAATATCTCATTGCCATAAAATGTGAGTAAAGAAAATGATTTTAAGAAACTCATCCTAAAAGATAGTGTGGGAATGTGGCCCATTCTAAAACAGCAGCAGGGGAGTCCTCAGTCAGAAGAAAAAAATATACGGACCTGAAGTCCAGAGGAACAAAGATATCCTCTTCTTAGGGACTTGATAACATTTGTACTGGAGAAATGTGTAGATTTAAGTTAGACTTTACATAATTTCAATGAGCACTAAATCTATATAAGAAATAGATTTTTTTCTTTGGTATGTCTTCTTAAAAAGGAAAGTCTTTAAAATCTGAAATTTCTAGTAGAAGTTAGAAATTCAACTTTACCAATGTGTTGGATAAAAATAGTACTTTTAATTTTTCATTAAGAAAAAGCCAGAAGTGTCTTAGAACAGTGAATTCTTTCCACCATAGTATCAGCAATTTAGAGGTGTTAATGTACAAAAAACCAAATAGGGATATGATTTCAATTTCCTTGCAACTATGAATTGTTTTTACTTTTCTAAACAAGCAGCTGAATAGAGAAATGTACAAGGAAATTGCAGCATCTTCGATGTAAAACTTCAAATGGCGATATGATGACCTCAAAATGTGCCTACTAGATATATATTTTAATACATCTAAAGACAACTGTATGTAAAAGCTTATTAATTAACCTTAATTTGAGGAAGGTGATCAAATGACCTTCTTAGTGGTTGAATTTCTGATTTGGCCATTCTGGAGATGTGTGCTGTAACAATGCAAAGGCAATCTGTACAACACAGGATATAATATATTACAAATTTCTTTTCCACAGCAGATTCCTCAGTGATGTGATATAACCTGAAAAACCTCATTCCAGATTTTTACCCTTTCCAACAAGCTCTTGTCATGATTGTAAGGCTATATATGTGGAAAAGGCAAAAGTGTGACCCATAATAATAATTTTAGTAGGTACTAGCATGCAGTGAGCACATAAGAGACTTCAGAAATTGTTCTAGTTTTCAAAAATTCATTTTGTTATTAAATTCCTCTATAAACCTCCTGTGGTTCATTTTATTTCCACTGAACAGTTGAGAAAACTGAATATATTTGACCAATGTTAATAAAAAGTACAATCTACCTGTAATTCAGAAGGGACCATAAAATTTACATTCCTAGTTTGCACTATGCTTCCTGGATTGCCTTAAGGTGTCTACATTGCAGACATATTTGAGAAATGCTTTGATTGACTGATATGTATTTCCATATATACACTTTGAGAAATTGCTTGGATTCATCAGTTTAAGAAAACCCTTAGTTTTAAGGAAACCCTTTAGTATGATGCGCTAAAACATAGAACTATATGATCATATTTTCAAAACTGAAGAATTTTTTCAAGCCAGTATATCACCATTTGTTACCTGTTCAGTTTAAATGTTTCTATACAATATTGTCTCACAGACAATATAGAAAGTCACATTTAAATAAAATGTGTTAGTTATTACTTACAAAAGGAACAAGACAGTTACAATAAGGGTGGAATTAAAAGTCTGAGAGTTTTGACTCATTTGTTCCTACCTCATTTTTTATTACAGTCCACCTTTTTTGAAAAGGATTTGCAAGAAACAACGTTGTCAGTATCATTTTTCTGAAATTCTGATTTCAATCAATTCATTTTTAAGTAGTCACTAATATTTGTTTATATGTAAAATGTGTCTATGTATTTAGTTACAAAGGTATTTTGGTATATATAGAGAGTTGTCAAAATTATCTATTTAGAATTTGAGATTTAAGTTAACTAACATATATCAATGTTTCATTTAAAAATCTTGTTTTTTCTGGCAAATATTTGCCAGATATTGTCAAGAAAGAAGAATTATTTTCTCTTTAGAATGAAAATCAACTTGAAAGAACATTTTCTATCTTAACTGAGAAGTTTGATGAACAGTTTTTAAGTAAATATTACAGTAAGCAGTACATAACTTGAGTCATGTTTTCTTTAAATGTCTATACCTTAAAATGTGAAATCGTCTTTTTATATTGCATGATTGTTCAGAAGCCATGGATGAGACTTTGTTGTTTTACTTTTCTTCATAATGTCAATACTTAGTTGCCCATGTCAAAACACGAAAGCACATGTCTTAGTAAAATACAAAACCGAACCAATTGCTTGTTCAAAAAGAAAGAATAGTTAGTTTTTGGGTAACAAATTTGATAAGCTCGATGTAGTTTAGGCTAACAACTTTACAAGGTAAAACTGTCTACCTTGCAAAATTTTAAGTGTAATTTAAGTCACTAGCCATGTCAGACTAGGATGATTTGTGTTCAAGTATTTTCTTCTTACCTTTTGTTTTATGATTTCTTTTTAAAGATCTCCAGTTCTTATTTTAGCCTAACTTAAAGATGTAAAATAGTACACTTTGTATTTTTATACCACAGTATCCTAAAAACAAGGAAATCCCTTTGATTCTTTGCCAAACTAGTCCGTGTCCATCTGCTCAATCTCAACTATGCATAATTGAATTTTAGCAATGAATAACTATAATCCTAATAGGAAATTTTACTCTATGACTGAAACACTTTGCATTGTTATTAATAGAACAACCATTGATAATTTCCTGACATTTTATTTTGAAGTTCTGTATCATTTTTATTGTTTTTGTCTTTGTTGTTGTTGTTTTGTTATTGCTTTTTTCTCTTTGAAACTAGAAAAAGAAGATACTGTCAAAGACTTGGGGAAAGAATTATCATACCTATAGGCCCCAGATTCTGACACCTGTTTACTCACTAAATTCTCTTTCAGATATGTTGCATAATGAATTCTTTAGGTTAAGAACAAGTTTCTTATTCTCACAATAATACAATGGAATTAATCCAGGGGCACATGTAATCCAACTGAACTTTCTATGGTCCTGTCATATAAGAACTAATCTGTTTGGGAGCAGATTCTGTTTCTCTTCCAATATATCTTCTTTCTGCCTGGTAACATAAATTCTGACCATCTATGGAGCACCTGGAGTTCATTGTACAAATAGTACGTTTCTAGTTCTTAGATATCAACCTGAAGTCTAGATGATATCATCTTTAAAAAAGTTGGACATGCATATACATACATATTGTCTTCCTTAAGTGATAAAATAAAATAAATGGAAAAACATTCTGTGGCCTAAATTTATAGATAAACCCAAAGTGACACAATAGTAAAACATACAAGATACTTCATAATAAACTCTTGCATTTTGATGGAAAATCATCTCCATTTCTCTTACACAGTTTCTGCTGATTAATCTTTCACACTGCAAAAAGGAGTGCAGCAGTGAATTGTTTTGTTCTCCAAATAATTTTAGATTTTCTATTATATGCTAATATGAATATAAAGGGACTTAAAGACCAACCCATAAAACTGTGAAGTGCTAGTGCAGATTGTATCACTTGCATACAAATTGTACAAGCCTCTATATTACTAGCATGTTTTAATTTTTAAAATTTCAATGACTGTTTCCTTGTATAAACTTTGATTATACTTACACTGTGACCAATTAAAAATATACACACAAAGCGTGTATAAATATCCATGGTTTTTAACAATGCAAGCAACATTCAACCAGATTTCCATCTTTAACTTCTCATTTTTCTACAATTCCTCGCTAAGATCTTTTTCTTCAGTGATCTGTTACATCTACTGTTTGAGGTTTAATTGATATAGACAGAGTTAATGAAAATTCTATAGCATGATGAGCACTGAGGGGTTTTGCTTTTTTGTCGTTTCAAGTTTCAGTTTGTCTCTACAGTCAGCCCAAATCCAGGTTGTTGCTAGTACCTACAATGTTGTTTCTCTTATCTCTGCTCCACATCAGGCAGACATTTTGAAAAAACATTAGGTGACAAAGCTGGAGGAACTTTCATAAGTGTTCTGGTCATCTATTTTAACCTTTATTCTGAATAATCTTTAAACTAGCAAAAAGGGATGAAAACTTATTTTAAAGTTTTCCAGATGAAATTTCACAATAGTCCTAAGTAGGCTTTTTACTGCTCATAGAAAGTTTTCATTTTCCCTAATCTAACTTTGAAGCAGGATTTCCACTCCATTATCTCTGCAGAGGAGAGCGATATTAAATGGGCTCCTGAACAGGAAACAGAGCACCCTAGCTCCGAGCAGAGCTCTGGGCTCAGGCTGCGAAGGCGATCCGCATTCTGATCTTTGTTCTACTGTTTGAAATCCGATCTTAAAAGTTGCTACATCTATAAAATAAAGATAATAAAGTTTACAATGGCATTTGAGTTGCATCAAAAGAACTTGCAGTGTACATTTTAATTGGTTTCCAATGCTTAGTGTTGCTGGAGTAGCTTAAAGAATCTCCATGCTGAAGGACCTTAATGAACAGTCACTTTCTTCTACACAGAAGTTGGCAAATTTTGTCAGCCTCCTTTGTAGTTAATTTGAACCACGTGGTGGAGTTCTGGCCAATCAATACAAGGCAAGCAATTCTATAGTTGGGTCTGAGATTCCTCCTGCACCCTCCTTCTAATTACTCTGCTGGCTCACTCATTAGATGGCCAGATCCTGTAGAAAAACTGAATCCCAGGTAAAATAAGTGATTCTCAAAATGGACATTCGGACTATCTCGATCTCTTAAATCCTTTGGACTCTGAGTTGTACAATAAATACACTGTAACATGTTCAATTATTGAAGTGCTAAAATTCTTTTAGATCTTAACCTGTCCTGACAAATATAATCAGTTACTGTCTAAAGTTTAGTTAGAAATGGTGTCATGTGTTCCTTCACAGAACATTAAGCTATGGTTAATATGATAAAAATTAAATTATGGTACCTAATTTTAGAAACAATGCTCTCACACTGCAATATGTTTTTCACAGTGGCTGTGGTAGTTAAGCTCATTTCATTGGCTTGGGGCCGCCAAGGGGATCAGTAAAGCAACTTCTGGGATAGGATCTTGGGTACCTCTGAATACATGGCCCCGACTCCTTCCTCCCTGGCTCTGTTCCTCTGATCTATTTCCTGCTGCCATGAACACCCAGTGGCGAGGCATCTGTGGCATCTATGCCTTGCCACATCCTCCTGCCATCGTGTCTCTTCCTTGGGAATGCTAAACACCAGCCAATTTAAACCTTTCTCCTTTAAACCGTGGGTGTCGGGCATTGCATCTTAGGGGTGAGAAACCAGAGTAAAACCATATAAGCATGGTAGCATCACTATCTCTCTACAGCAGAGAAATAGAAGCTCAAATTGATGTGGAAACCAAGCATGTCTTAGTTTATGGCTGCGACTCATAATCATCAGAGCCTGTATCATTGCCAAGTATAAGTGATATTATTTTACAGCAGTGTTTCTTGATATTAAATTTCATTAACACTTCCATAGGGCACTGATATGCTCTGACTGTTTCTTCTAGGAATTCACAAGTTCAAATGCTAATTCTAGGTGATGATATTGAATGAAGCCTTTGATAAGTGATTAGATCACAAAGATAGACTCCTAATGACGGGGAACCCAGAGATACAGGTAGTCACATCCACCATTTGGTGACGCAGTAAGAACCAGCCTAAGCCCTCACCGTATACCCAGTTTGCCAAGCATTTTTGAGGGGGGACTGGAGATTGAACACAGGACTTTCACACTGAGTTACACTCCCAGCCCTTTTATGGTTTTTATTTTGAGACACGATCTGGCTAACTCACTGCATTGTCCAGGCTGGGCTTGAACTTGGAATCCTTTTGTCTTCTTGTTTGAGTTTTCCAGACTTTGCGGGGATTATAGGCATCCCCTATCCTACTGGCCTGCCAGTACTTTAAAAAGACTTTTCAGCCACAAAAACTGTGAGAAATAAATTTCTGTTGTTTATAAGACTTCCAGGTTGTTTTTATACTAGCTGTCTGAACAGGTTAAGAAAGGAATACATTTAGACCTTTGTTTTCTAATCACTTCTCCTAGGAATTCCATACAGACAAACCATTTATATATTTGTTGCTGTATGTATATGTTCTAACATGCAAATAGGGAAAGATTTTCTTTGCCCTTAGAATCATTTTCCTATCTCTGCCAAAGAGAATGGATTCTATGAATACAAACAATTCTCACATCTCAAGCAATAAGCCTTGTTTCCTGTTCCATATGAATTAGCTTAGAATTCCTAAACATCCACCTCATTGCAGAGTCTAGGCTGAGGGGACCCTCATTTTTCAAATAAATGGAAAGGCAGAGATGGTTCGTAAATTTTCTGGCTGGACACAAATTGTTTCTAAACCAAAACAAAATAATGGTTCACCTGCCTTCCTCTTCTACCGTGAGAGAAAGCTGGTGATACTTGTTGCTGTTTTTACTATCTGACCTAGCCACCTCCTACAGGGTTATTTGTTTTTAGAAGGCATTATATAAATTCACTATGACAATATAGGCTAATGCAGGCTACAGAGAAATGACTGACCATCACGTCATTCTGTACTGGGCTGAGTAGTACCTTCTAAATTCATGTCCACTTAGAAACTCAGGGTATGATTCAAAGTAGAGTTTTTGCACATATAATCAAGTTGTGTTCATACTGGATTAGGATAGTCCTGAATGGAATGACTACTGTTCTTAGAAGAGAGAAGTTTGCTTAGAGAAACAGAGACTATGGAGAGGACCATTATGTAAACATGATGATGGAGATTAACCATACGTTGCCACAACCCCAAAGAATTCTGGGGACCACCGGACCCTGGGAAAGACAAGAAGGGAGACTTCCCTACAGTTTCCTGGGGATGCGTGGCCCTGCACACTCTGACTTTTGACCTCTAGTGTGTAGAGCTGTGAAAAAAACAAATTTCCTTGTTCTAAGATGCTAAATTCATGATGATTTATTATTTTAGCTCTAAAAAAGCAATATAGTCATTATCTGGAGAAATTCAAAATGGGAAAATAAGTCTTTTACTTAGTAAAAGTCAAGTAGATATATGATAAATTAGTAGAAGTCATTGGAAATGGTCCTAAGCATTTTAAATCTGTAAATTAAAGCTTATCATATACCTAAATATGAAAAATTAAATGAAAGAAAAATTAGCCTTAAAATTTTATATTAAAATGGCTATTTCAAAATTTCAGAACTGAATATTTTCAAGATCATTCACTATCATTTCCTTGTTCTGTATTTCAAGGGTAGGAGACCAATCTAAATAAATAATAGACTACTTATTAATTGCTCTTTGTAAAACTTTATTAATTTACCCAAGATAAACTTTCATGATTTGTATATTATCTTTTAATAGTTATTGCAACTGCCAGTGAATTATTAAAATTTAATTATGTACAATTATGGAGTTCTTTGTTCTTTGTGTAATTATACTCAGATCAAAGTTTTAAAAGAAGGCTATGTTTTGAAAATGTTAAAAGAAATAGTATACAACTGTAGTCTCTATTTAGAAACATGAAATAGAACTACTTGGTCTTGGTTTTATTGATATTTTTACATAATGACTCCTACAGAATCTGAAAGGTTATTACAGAATGAGATTTATGTAACTGCCTATGGCAGTAAATAAAAGACTTAATTTGTTTGCTCTGTTGATTTATTTAATGTAGTTTTAGAGGAGAGGACTTAACTATGATGTTTTTGCACCTTTCCTGTGCTATTTTTTTGAACTTTTTTCAGTACATATTTGCAGTGCATAACGATTACATTCATTGTAGGATATTGGTACATGTATGGTTCTTCCCCCTCCAACTTCTTTTATTATGCCAGCATCAGATTCATTTTTATAAGATCTTATAAATTCATTATCACATATATAGAGAGACAGGTTAAAAACTGGACTAAAAGGCCCCAAAACATGAAGCACATAAGGCAATTGTATTAAGTCACGATACAATTGTAGGTACATTATCATTGCTGGGTTAGAATTTATTTCTTCGCTTTGCCCTATTATTTGTCTTTTATTTCATTATTATCTGTATTATACTATATATATATATATATATATATATATATTTATGAGAAACTGCAATACTTAAGATCATCTGCTTCATCTTATTATGGATTCAAGGTGCATCCATTTTCATGTGTCAAGTTTATCATTCTTTATGCCGGAGTGATATCCAAATCTCAATTATTATGACACCACCCCATTTCACCCATGAGTTTTTATCTATATTTTTAATAAAGAAGAAAAAATATTCCATAAACTTAAATGCTTCTAAAATTATCCAACTTACGCTACCTTGGCAACTTTTTCCTAGGTGCAGTAAACCTGCCAGCAGCCAGGCAGCCCCCTCATTATTAACAAGTGTCATAACAAGGTGAGATGATGGGTATGTCAAGGTGAGGAACATAGTCTCAGTCTGTTTGTTTTAGTCTGAGATAAAACCTATAGTAAACATTGAAATGTATAACAAGCTATATACTGAGAAAAATACATGAACTTTAGGCCAACATCTTCAAACAAACATATAAATGGGAATGCTGACCAAGTACTCATAGCACTAGAAGTGTTGAGATGAAGAAAAGAACAATCTATCTTATCACCAAAGTAAGGTGCAGAGAAGTAGATACTAAAAATTATTATTTTAAAGAAGAATCATTTCCACAAACAGCTATGTTCATACGAACATGGAGTCCAATTGGAAGACTATGAGTTCCATAGGAATAGACCCAAGAAGAAAAGAAGATGAAAAAAATGTCAGATGGTTTTTAAAAGTTTCTGCAGCATTTAAAATGGTCAGAGATAGAGTGAATTATATTCCTTATGAAAGACGAAGGTGAGGTTCTTTAAAAATTGACTTTGGCAGAAAAGTACAAAAACAAGAGCATTGAGACATGACTCACTTCAAAGACCATTTCCGCACCACTCTGCTGTGGTCATTACTTCACCGTGAAACATTTTTCCTGCCTACAGAGGGGCATTTAACAACCTTAACTTCAGAGAAGCTTTGGCAACCTTGAAGAAAAAGGCTGCGGGAGCAGGTCCTCTTGACTTGCCCCTGTAGATTATGCAGTAGGGTAAGGAAATGAAACAGAAGGAAAAGAAAAGAAAAGTGGGAGGAAAGACATGTAGGAGTAAAGAAGTCAGAGGGAGGAGTATTGGACATGCTTGATTTCACAGAAATAAAACCCCGAGAGAGCCAGGTGATTTGATAGTCTGGACTCCTACTCTGCTTGGAAGATCCCTAATTTGGGAGGTTTCTTTCCTCTCCAATTTTGTCTTGCATAATCTAATGCAATATGGCCTCTTTAACTTACACTACAGAAGTTTTGAGTTAGCTTAGCTGTGATACACATCCCCCACACACTTAATTACAGATTTTAAGTGGAACTGAGAGTAGTCATGACTCCCTTTACTAGAATTCTGAATTTAACCCTTGGCAGTCCTTAAACTAATACTCATTGCTGTGACCTCTATTTAGAGCTGCAGTTCAATAAAATGCATGCTATGTTCAATAATATTAAAAAGGTTATTTTTTAATGATTCCTAGCATCTGATACTAAAAGAGCTAACTAAAACAACATAACAATTATCATGTAATTTTACTATTCAGAATTTTGAGTTCATATTTTGCCCAGTTGACTTTTGATGCTAGAAGTAATCTGTGGTATGTTGAAACTCATAATGTCTTTGTGTACTTTGCGTACACCTAGGAAGCAATAGTGTAACAATCACAACATGATCTTCTCTCACATACACTAAGCCAGCTCCACAAAGATATCCCCTTAGCAGTGTTGGGGGCATCAGCTCTGTAAGAGACCGCACTGCAGGAAGGATTTTGGGCATATTCTTCCTACTTACTCCCCTTCCACTGACATTTCTTTTTATGATGTGATATTGTTGTCACTGTTTCCATCAGAAAGATATTTAAGGCTCTTATTAACATTATAGTTTGTCAGAGTTATATTAATTTTCCTTGAAATAGTATGGCTTCCACTGAGGAATAGAATTATATTTCACCTGTCTACAGAAATACATTTAAATTAGTCCTGATGTTGACTACATGACTTTTCACTGCTGATGTAATTTAGTTTTTTATCTGAATGTTTGATAAGTAGCTGCATGACTCTCTTCTTCTAGTTAAAACTCCATTAACCTCCCTCAAGAAAAACTAGTGCTTTAAAACATCAGCTTTTTATACGGAAGATAAATACCAAAATATATTATCTTTGTCAACGTGCTTGCATCTATCTCTGCATAGGTCTCCTGAGCAGGAAATGTTGCAATGACTAGAATAAAGAAAACCAGAGGGGAAACAATTAGTTCAAACAACTCAGCACATATTTATTGTGTAGTGTCACATGCTAGGGCATAACATGAAGACCTCTGTCTCAGAAACCTACCTTGCCCTTCTGGATTTTAGTTCCTACAAAATGATAGAATTGGACTAGTAACTTCTGAAGCACTGGTATAAATATTCTATTATTTATTTTCCTCATGTAGAAAACACTTCTAAGGATTCACCATTTATGTCAGCACTTTGGCTGGCCTAAGCAGTTTCAAGGAGAATTGTTGTGTGTTTTAGATTCTATGAAATAATGTTAACATGAATGCTATGATATTGATACAGGAAAATAAAACTCCCAACCTGAACAATATCTGAGACAAGTTTGTGTTCTCTAAAATCGAAGAATGAATTTTAGGAACAATGGAGGTTAAGAGCAGAATATATTTATTGAGAGAAAGAAAGCTTCTGTCCGAGAGGGACACACCCTCCCACACACTTTGTCTTTTCTAGGGACTTTTATAGGGAAAAACCATAAGTGGGTCCGAGGCAGGGGAAATGGACAAAACTATGGTCAGCCAATACGACTGCAAGGATAAATATTCAGGTAAGACTGAGTAAACTGGGATCAAATGGGGAAGTGAGTCATGTAACAAGCGGGCATGAATACAGATCAGGGGCTTTTCCTGTGGGGGGTTGGGCTAGCGACTCTTCCTGGCTTTTAGAAGGTGGTTGTTACTTATTTAGAACATCAATCCCTGATGTTTACACCTGGGGAGGTAAGTGGGTGCATTTGTTTAGCCCCTTTTGTCTTGAGATCTGGCCCACAGGTATCTTTTATGTTGGCTCCTTTGAGAGCCCAGCCCTGTCTGACTGCCTATAATATTTCTATCTAACTCAGCTGCCTATAACAATATGACCTGCTGCTTTGTTTTTTGATAGTTTTGCCTTGACAAATCTGCTCTAATATAAAATGTTTATTCTTATTATAAGCAGTTGACCCAGTGTAAGCCACCGTTCTCCGGGGCCAGGTGTTGCCTAGAAGGTTGTGGTCATCCTTAGTAACTAGATTATCTACTGTATTCCACAGGAATAGTAAACTGTTATCTCTGTTAAAATAAAACACATAGTAGCATCTGGGATACAATAAGATTTGTAATGATACAGATATGGATGTCATATAGGTAAAAATTTTTTCCTCGGTATTAAGTGGTCAGCAGTGCTTCCATGGAGATATACTATCAGAAACCTATAGATTAAAGCAAACTACTTGTGGCACTTTTAATATCCAGCATATAAGCAAATAGACATTTCTGTTTTTTGAGTATATTTTACTATGGGGATTTAATTTTCATTGTTGATTCGATGGTAATGGCAGTGATTATGCCAAAGACAATTTTTAAGTTGATCAATAAATTAAACTCTCGAGAAGGTCATAGGAGAAATGTCTCCCATAGATAATGTGAAGGCTGTTTTCTTACCAGGCACCTTTAGGAAATAAAACTATGGAATATCCAGCTAAAAGCAGCAATAAGGAAACTGCATCTGAAAAAGAAAATGATGTGGAGATTTATATGGGCATTCTTGCAAGTGCTCCAGGGATTTCTGTGTGCAAATCCCCAAATGCCAAGGCTGTAAGACTTTCCATTATCACCCTACAAGCGCACTCTAAGTCCCTCCGCACAAATGGTACCACCCAAGAGACTTTTCCTAAGAGAGTTGTAAAGATTCTCTGAGGTTGTTTCCATTTCAAAAGAAATTCACATAAATCATGAATCTTTTGTCTAACCTTATGTCACCCCCTTTTATGTTCATTTGGGAACAATTTGTCCATTCTTTTAGAAACTTTTGTTAGTCATCATGTTAACTGAATCTTCAAGTCACTATAGAACATTACATTTGGCTTTGCCCTTAGAAATAAATTTATATTCCAATTTGTTAAACCCAAGAAACTGGAAAGCTTCCACAAATATAATTATTTATATCACTTGGGACATATTCTATTATATTTTCTTTTGAGGCATCAACATATTCATAGAACACTAATAAAAAGCAATAACTTTGAAAGCATCTTCTGAGCTGATGGCAGGACTAGGCACTCATTAGTTAAGACAAGAGGAAACAACCACTGAGAATTGGAATGCAAATGGCATTAGTTGACCTTAAATGCCTAATAACAATAATTAAAATAAATAACTTTTCCATTATAATAAAATGTTTTGTGTTGGAAGTTTATGACTACTTCGATTTAACTACCACACATTCTGAAGGAAGGGGCTAGCCCCTCTGTCTCTTGAACTCCTGTCTTTTTTAGAAGGCAACTAAATTAATTTACTGCCAAAGGACAGACTTTTCAGGCTTAAAAAAGCAGAAAACAAAACATGGAAAGGTCAAACCAGTGGTCACTTTACTATCATTTCAATGTCTTCACTTTACGGTATTCGTATATTGCAAAACATAGCTCTTCCCCCCACAGCATTGTCTGAACTCACAAATTCAAAAGAAAGAAACAGATTTGGGGAACAAAATATACCTATAAAAATGTTTCAAAATAGTATAAAAGATGTATCTTATAAAAGCAAAATTCAAACTTTTTTTCCTCCTGCTTTTTTACATTGTTATTCTAAACACAATCCAGAACACCTGGCATGTATAGGCCTCTAAATCTCCAACTTCTAGTAAAGACACAGAACTCTAAGCCAAGAGAAATAACTGACAGTTGCAATTTAGGGGCTGTATATATATTTCTCTCAGTGTAGCATCTTTAACTCTCAGGTATTTCTCCCCGGTACAGTTGAGTCTGTAAATCCCTGCTTCTGGTTTTTACTGTGAACGCACCTCTCTCTCTAAACACTAGATTAGAATATTGACTATGTCTTGTACATATTTATGTCCATGGGACAAAATTCCATTTTTGGAGCTAAGCACACTGCTTGTTTTCCCTATGTCTGTCACTCAGCAACTTATGTTCTCAATTTTCTGCCACACTTTAAAAAACGCTATGTATTTATGAGGTACTGTGTACAATTTCAGTGCTGAATGCTTTTATTTATTTATTTATTTATTTTTATTTATTTATTTATTTATTTATTTTTTTGTGCAGTACTGGGGATCAAACTCAGGACCCTGCGCTTGCTAGGCAGGCACTTATCCCACTGAGCTATATCCCCAGCCCCGTGTGGCATTTCAACACATGTAGATAGCGTGTACTGATAAAATCGTGCTAATTAATATTTTCTTCAATTTATTGTTTCTTTGTGTTCAGCGCCTTCAAATTTCTCTCTTCTAATTCATCATAAATCATAAGGTAGTTAATGAGAACCCTAGTCATCCTACTGTACTGTAGAAGGCTAAAATGTATGCCTTCCACCTACAACAGAAAGACAAGCACATTTTTTTTTTACACGTAAAAACTACAAGTGTGGATATAGATGTAGAGACTGGAGAGGGGACGGGCAAAAGGCAAGGTGAGGGTTCGATTGCAAGCGCTAAAACACAGTTACTGCCCCACGTCTGACACAGTTCAGCTCAGTGGCAGACTTGTCTCTGCACTGAGGCTAACACTGAGCGTGATAAACATGTCAATTTAAGGCCCTTTTACCTGATGTTCCTGATACTGTACTCTTCCCGTGTCGTCTTCCATCTGACCCCTCTTAAACATTTCTGAAGCCATCATTGGACCCATAGTGAAATGCTAACACAATGCTTTGTCTACTTAAATACAGATATTTAATTTGGTGGTGAAATACAGTACTAAACCAATGTGTAGACCTGCAATTTAAGGAAACGCTATGTAATAATGTGTGATAGCTAAATAAATACATGTCAGTGTGTGTGTTCTTTCAAAGTAAACCTGACCTGCACATATATTTATCATAATGGACATGTTGTATATAGAATCAGTATTATTATGATTGAGCAAAATGTCATACCAATACCATAGTTTCTCTTTCAAAATGTTAAATTAAGGTTGCTATTGTTGTTATGAGGTATACTATAGACATTCTTAATTTTCAAAAACACGCATGTGAGATTTTTATTGTGCCATTTTATATTTATTGTGTGATTTAAGTATAATCAGAGGATTTAGTGATGGAGACCAATATGAGAAGCCCTGAGCAGGGCTTAAGTTAACCAATTGGATTTTATGTTTACTTCTGATCTGTCCAAGGCATAGGCCTCTGGTCTGGAAATGGCCGATGGACTCATAGTAAGTGAACCTGTGTGAGTCACTGATTCCTACTAAAACCTGTGATGGCAGATGAAGCTGGAAAGCCTCAAAGGGTAAAACAAGATCACAACCAAAGGACACCTGGATCAATCTCTAAAAGATTGTGACCTCAGGCATCTCACTCCTGGATGGATTAATTTGATCCTTATTATGGATTAATTTAATACCATACTTGGAGAAATCCTTGAGTAATTCCACCCTTCTTGAGTACTTTCCTCCGTTCTTCTGATAACTAAATAAATATGGGCCATCGAGAGAAGTCTTGGTCTTAGCCCCAAGAGAATCTCAATTCTGTGAGAGGGCTTTGATCTTCCTGGAGCCCTGAAATCATTCCATTTGCCTCTTTTTATTTAGTCTTCTCCATATACTTGTTTGGGAATTTCACACCTGATCAGCCCACAATAACTAAGGAATATTATTAACCTGATAGTTTATAAAAACTATTCTGGCTCTACCTATGGGAGACTAACAGATTCAGTTAAGTCAGAGGCCAAGACTTTCACACGAGAATTTCATCCCTTGAGATTCTGATGTTTGAAAGAAACATTTTAAAAGAATTCTATATTAATAAGGATATAATTTGTTTCTTTTCATAATTTTCACAAAGAACTCTGGGCTTTCAGCATTTTCTCTATTTCTTAAACTAAAAACACTAAAATGTTTGGCATATAAATGGTTATTAAATTACTATACAATAGTATATAAACTTCTTTCTTATTTTATTTCTTTCTATTTTGGTGTACTTTGCAATACACTAGGATTGAAACCATCCTTGTGAACTAGTACAGGTATAACATCTTGATCTTTTTTACTCCTTTATTCTCTTTCCTATAACTTATCTTTTATTTTTGTATTTTTATCTTTTTGTATTTTCCTGCACCCTAGACCAAGCCTCGTGCTGGTATCTTACTTGGTGTTATGATGCAATTTTTTCCACGGCACCATGGTTTCAGTGCCTTTCAAGTGGTTCCTGAGGTTGATGATTCAGTTACCATCAAAACATGGAAGTAATTGGCTAAAGGTTTCCAGTTCCATGCCTAGTTCTTCATGCTCTTATTTTGTAGCAAATACACTCATGATAACCTTTTTAATTTTAATTTTTATGAGCAGCTGTTTGCAGTACAGAATGATGACATTCACTGTGGGGAGTTTGTACATGTAAATAACACTCCTTAATTCCTTTCATGTTCCCTCCTCTCCTTCCACCCTCTCTCATCTCTTGGTTCTCTTTTTTTTTATTTTAAAGTGAATGAAAACAAAAGAAAAACATTAAAAATGATGCACCATTTTAAAACAAGATATTAGCAAATCAACAATAGTTGATATGTTGCACAATGCTTTCTTTAAAGTAGTTATTCTGATTACCAGATATAGGCATGCAAAACTGATTTAAAAAATAAGCATTAACTGATCCTTTCAATAAACCAATAGAAATTAGTAGTACAATTATCTAAACTGTCTTTCTTTCTTTCTTTTCTCCTACAAACTTCTCAAAAGGAAAGAGCATCTCTTGGCTCTCTTGCCATTTGCAAAAGATCTGTCACCCAGTCATGAGATTGTTGTCAGAGATTGCTTGGACTTTTATGAGTTTTATTTTTTCATCCATTATAGATGTGAAACTATTTAATACCACTAAAATGTATACTTAAACTTGTTTAAATGATAATTTTGGGTTATACATGTGTTTTCCACAATTGAAAAAAAGTATTTTTGCATCATTGTTAAAATATATTTTTCGCACTGTTCATTAATGAAAATATTTAAATACAAGAAAGTATAAAAACTTCCTAAGACCCATATCTCTCCACTGAAGAAATAAGTATGTTCTTCTAACCTATGACCACTCTTCTCAGCACATTACTTTATAATTACCTGCTTGCTCACTTACTACATAATTCTGCATGCTGCTTTTTTCCCAATATTTATGGAAAAATGTAAGACTTTCTTATGTCTTTAGACTTAAGCAAGCACTTTCCACAGTTTGTGATGTCATATAGCATCAGCATACCACATATTATTTATGTTAATTATAGGATTATTCATTGTTTAACTATATGAAGAATATTGGCTTGAACATATTATTCCTGAGCCTCTGTGAATATTTTAATTGGTTTATTAGAATTTAAATATTTCCTTCAAGAGATTGACTTAGTAACTCAAATGACATTTTTAAGGCTTTTAAATGCATTGCAAAAAATATTTCTGAGAAAAATCTCAGAAAATATTTATGCTCTCACCAACAGTAAGAATTTTTTCACTACTGCTTTTATACATAAAAACTTCTCTTCACCCAGATATTTGATAAATTATTAAGTGCTCAGTTTCCCCTGCCTTGTTTGTGGCTTCATTTTTATATTTCACCACAAAATCAAGATGCATTTTACATTTCTAGTATATGGTGAGGTGATTGCATAAATTATTCTTCCCAAAACCTACTGACTTTCAATTTTTTCAGTAACTTTTCCTGTTCTTAGCATTTTAAAATAACAGAATCCCTTCGGTAGGATCCCAGTACTTCAAAGTATGTTAGATTTCACAATGACTAGCCACAGGGGTGCTGGGAACGCGTTTTACTTATCATGGTTCCTTTGAACTTGGTGAAATATTGGCAACCTTGTTACCAATCCCTACTACTGCTAATCTCATCACCAAGTCAGTCAGCTGTAAGCAGCAGAGTTGCGGTTCAAACACTTATCTATCCGAATGGAGGGTCTAACGTTTCAAACTCAAGGAGCAATGTAGAAGCATCAGTTCATGGAAACCAACTATTCTCTTTAGGCTCCTTTTTCCAAGTTATTCACAGAATTATTGAAACAATGGTTTCAGATTTCTAAGTTATGAACATATGCACATGAAAGGGTCACTTTAAATCCACTTAAATTGAAAGTGATAAAATTCTAGGAAACTAGGAGCTGTTCCTTGGGGAAATCCTGGTTTTTGTTTTACTTATGGCACTTTTCTCCTTGCAAAATTCTCTTTTTATCCCTTTTGTTTTAACTTCTCCTTCCTCTTCCCTGAAAACCTCATCAAATGATAAATATTTGTTGATGTCTTTAGGTCACAGAGAACTGTCTCTCTGTTTTAATATTTATTTTCGAGAGATTTTTTTATTGACCCACTCAATTCGAGAGGAGATGACACTGGATAAGAGACAAGCAAAACGGTTGTTTCCTAGTCACCAAGATCTGTGAAATCAGTTCTGATGATACAACTGTCAGGTGGTAGAAGATCTGACTATATTACTCTTAATCCCTATTACTCAAAAGAAACCCTCTATACTGAATCCATACACATTAATGATAAGGACCATGTAACGTATTTCTAAAATGTTGAGAAATTATTTTATCATATAAACCATGTACATGTAAATTTTTCTATATGAAGGCAATATCATATAATATTATGCTGTATAATATTTTACAATATTGTATAATACATTCTAAGTTTTTAGTATGTTCTTTACAGAAATAAAAAACAAAACTAAAATGGTAGAAGGTCCAGCCTTGTGCCTATAGAACTTTGGATTACTAATTATAGTATAGCTCAACAAAAAATGAGAAAATTATTTGTAAAATGATGTGAAGTACTGCACCTATGGTAGTAATAAAATATACGCAGAATATAAACACTATGAGAATCTTCATGAGTTTGTGTTTCTGCAACAAAGTCTCATTTTTCATTTGGTCTGTTTTTAAAATAATGATTTTTATGGGATGCCTAAAATTTATTTTTCTATAGATGGGATGAAATAAAATACAGTTATAATTGTCTAATTTGTTTCAGTTTAAGCAACTGGTGTGTACTTTTCTTGAACTAATTCCCTACAAAGATTGCAAAAGGAAATCAGTTTTGATTTACTGCATATCCACTTCAGTTTCTTGGGTTCTACTAACCATTAGACGGTGTCCCCGGTAGGGTCAAATAATCCCTTCACCAATCAGTATTACTTCCTCCGTCTATTTGTCTATTCACCTTACCTTCCTTTCACAGTAGAAGGCTTTTTTGTTGTGCTTGATTTGTTTTGAACTCATTTCCTTTGCATTTGCAAGACGGAAAGTCACGAAGACAAGCTGATTATTTTTCCATATAACACTTTCCAAAATTAGATACAAGTTCCAAAGCAACATTCTTACATTCTAATAGTCTTCTTCTGTTGTTGTATTTTCTTACCAAATATATTTTTAGTTTAGTTCAAAATTCTAAGAAAATAACAACAATCTCTGAATAAGTTGCAATTGAGATTGACAGCTAATGATGCCAAAGGATTCAAAAGTAGAGAAAACTAAAGAATCCATGCAGCTGTTACCTGACAACAGTTTTGATAATGCTATAACAAATACATTTTATTTCACACAGAAGTATAATTTGAGAGGTATGCTTCCTACTTTCATGCACATATGGGGCTAAGTTATGCTGAAGAAAACTCCTTTCCCTGTAAAGAAATGACCTGAACGTAAACAGCAGCACCGTGCAAGGGGACAGATTTGAGATGCAGAGGGGTGGGGCCCATTTGCACTCTAGCACGCCTGACAGGGTGGCCCTGGGAATGCTCTTCTCTATGAAAACATTTCCACATCTGTAGAATGGGGATAATAGTGGCATTACAGAGCTATCAAAAGGATTAAAAATTGCATCAGATAAAACTCTGTGAAAAGATTGTATAGAATATGATATTTGAATTTGGCGCTTTTGTGTAATCCAACCTGATTTACATGAGTGGACTAATGACTATTGCTGCTAACCTTACAGCCACCAGGAGCTGGGCTGACAAAGCTGAATAGGATGTCACCTTTGGTAGAGGGAATCAGATTCACGTGAAGAGAGCGAAGGTTTGCTATTCACAAGCAATACAAAGTCATTCTTTAAAGGTCCAACACAGTTTTATGCACGTATTCAGTCCTCTATAGAACTAGGACTTAAAAAGCAAATTAAAATCCAAAACACTGGTAGTTACATAGTACAAAGCACCATTGTATTACATGGATAATTAGTGTGGGAGATCACAATGCATGGATCTATCTTTCAAGTGTACTGATATGTGGTAATATGATAATATAGACAGGTCACAAACACATTAGTTTTCAGTTTCCTATTATACTAGGGTCATAGATGACTCTGTAGTTTTCAAATTGTGGGCCTTGGGCTGGAGGAGGTTGCAGTGATGGAGAAATCCAGCGGGCTCCATTTAGGTAGCTCCTCATTCTAATCATGTCAGATGTGTTTTTAAAGCACTTACACATATTGGGTTTCTTATAAGAAATGAACAGCTAAAATGGCTTTAAAATAATGGTCCTATAACATTTAGTCCCTTCCAACTCTAAAAGGCATTGATTTTTATGATTCTACACAATATCAACATTATTAAATGTCATCCCAGAATATAATTTGCATGGAACTCCTTTAATCATGGATAGTTATAGGTTAAATACTTCTTGACTTCAGTGACCTTTTGGTAAACATTGCAAGGAGACAAAGTAAAAAATATTCTGTTAAAGTATCAAAGACAAGGAAAAGATATAATCTTCTAATTCTACCTTACATTTCTTTCCCTCCCCTAAGTCCTATACATGTACACAATGGCCCTTTTATTACAAATTGCTCCCACTATTTAGAAGTGACACCACTAATAATAGCCCCTAAATGATATTAATCATGTTTAAAGAAAAGAGAGTTCGCTTTAGTAAAACATTAGCTAACTCTTGTTAAATTGATTTTGGCCTTCTTGGTTAATTGATTTTAAACAATATTTCCTCAGAGCTTTTATGATGAGCTACTCTGGAGGGAAATGACAAGATTTCTCCTGAAACCTTGGCTAGAATTGATGTTTCCTTTTTATCTTAAATGAATACTTTCCTTTTTCAGGAAACTTTAAAAGTTGAACAATTAACATGGAGTAATAATGCTATGTAGAAAGCAAATATGTATTTTTAAATGTATCTAAATTGGAATTTATTATGGGACTATGGTAACCTAGATTGTTTAAATAATAGAAACAGGACAAAGAATATAAAGATAATTCATCAAGTGAAAGGCTTGTCATTGAACAGAAATCTAGTAAAGCAAGGATGCAAATACCGAATAAAGATCTGCTCGTTCATTTGTTTTAGCTTCCTTTATCTCCTCTTAAAGGATAAGGACCGCTACCAACTAGCAACCCCTTTGCTTGTCTCTGACAATAGAGTAAAACTTAGGTGGTCTTTGACCACCCCGAGTCCACAGCTGTCCTGATCGTTCACTCTCTTAACAAAAGTAGATCTGCTTGGGAATATCTCCTGGCATATTAGTTCAAGAGACTGCACTCCAGTGTAGATAGAAAAGCGAGAGACTGGTGTTGAGAGCTTCCCATGCAGTGCCTTGTACAGGGAGTTTCTCATCTTGGAAAATGACTGTGAAAACTGCTGTGTTCTCTACCGTCACACACCATTATGCAGTTCACCTTGTGAGTACCTCAGTCAGATCCCTATTCAAGCGCAACTCTAGCTGGGCAGGAAGTGAATTCCATTGTCTGCTAGTGTGAGTTTAATCACAGTTTTACCGGGGTTTCCAGTGGACAAATTATCCAAGCTGCTTGGGAGGGAGGAATGTGAAATGGACCCAGGATCCATTAGGTGGTAGTGTGGGGAATGTAAAATAAGAGACAGGGCCAATTTAGCAGTCATTAAAAAACTTTAGTGCATTAAAAGTTTAAAGACTGTCAGACTAAATGCTTATAACCTACACACTTCAGGCTTAAAAGTAAAGAAAATGAGATTTCACACAACTTTAATGACCCTCAAGGTAGTTGGGCAGAGCTCCTTAAAAGGAATTTGACCATGCAGAAACTAATGTTTATCAAAATACTAAATCTGGGAAACTGATACTACAAAATGTTCCAGGTTACTGGAAATGCATTAAAAAGCTAACATTTAAGAACACAATTCCTACCTATACCTCTGCAATCTTAACAGTATTAGGTACTCAGACTGCAAAAAAATAGTTGAGGCACCAATAATAGTTTCTTGTAAGATACTGCATTGCCCTGAGAGCAGGGAAGCGAGGTGCATTGTATAATCCATCTCTGCCCATAGTATTTATTGCCTTCAATTCATTGTGAGCGCCTAATGGCATGGAAGTTGGGGTATAATATTCTTTTATATATTTAAGTACAGCTATTTTTTCAACACAAAACTTATACACCTAAATGCATGAGCTAAAAGTAAATTTACATAAAATATATACGTTTTGCTTCCTTTTAAAAGTACTTGAGACCACGTCTGCTTTGTGTTTCACTCTAGGAATAATGCTTCTCCAATTAGAAGACCAATTCAATGGAAAAATATAATTTAGTTAGTAGAAATTACCCCCACAGCTAATCTCTCAGCTCTACATCTATCTTATAAATTAAGGTATACCTATAATTTAATTTATTTTGTCATTATTTTTCTACTTTCTTTTGAAAACATCTCAATTCTTATTAGATTAAGGATGCGATGCTTAGTGATTGCAAATTATACGAAGACACTAATATGGGGTTATGCTTAAAGATAAAAGGATTTTAGAGAAATGTATATTTATTTTTCTAAATAAAACTCATCTGAGTCAACTCTGCTTTCTAATTCTTACTATAACATCCACTATCAAAATGGTAATATGTCCTCAGAGAAAATGATTCCATTAAAGATGCTACGATCCATAGTGAAATACAATGAGGAGAAATGCAAAACTTGCGTTAATAAACACGTGTCCTCTGATGGGGAAACAGAAGTGAATGGGTTTAGGAAGATACTCAAAGAGTAGCTCATTGCAGCTGTCCTTGACCTGGGTTGGTTGAAATGAAGCTTACCAAATTAACTCTTAGGATTAACTTTAGGGATCCGGGGAAGATGGCGACCAGGTGAGCAGCAAGGGAGCGAACCTCCTTAATAAACACCACCACCTCGAGACAGACTTGGCGAGCGTGAATGCCGGGACCTCGGCTGGGAAGTTTAAACTGGGCGTATTTCTCTGAGATGCCGGGGGAGATGTGGTAGGGCGGACCAGGCTGCCGGGGCGAGACGTGGGAAAGCCCCAGACGCTGGGAGCCAGGGACGATCC